>JAJJLU010000953.1:0-13416 GCA_023807065.1 Isotricha intestinalis
AAAACATAACATTATTTAAATATTTGAATACATTTTTATTTTTCTTTATCTAAAAAAATAATTAATTTATAAAAATATAAGAAAAAATAAATGAAAAATAATAAAATCCTTTTTAAAAATATAATACAATTATCTTCCTTAATTTAATTATTATCAGATTATGATAAGATGAAAATATAATTTTTATTTCTAATACTGTTTTTTTCGAAAATTTTTTAATTTCCATTCAAACTAAAACCGTTAAATTTTTTCAACAACATCTTTTATTCACGACACGATTAAATTTCTCCTCATTTCTTTTTTAAGGGTTTTATGTACAAAAATTTTTTGTTATTAAAGACATCCTCAAAATACTTGTAATTTTCTATATTAAAAATTTTCTTTCTTTTTCAATAGAAAAGATAAAATTATAAATTCAAAATTAATTAATGATTAAATAAAAATTATTTATAACAATTGAAATAAATAAAGATAGTGATAATAAAGAAAAAAAATTTCATTTTTTACAAATTAATTATAAAATCATTTTATCATTGTTTTTTCCATCCAAAAAATTTAGGAGGATGTAATCCTAAATAAAATTCAGAATTCAAATCATAAACCAATAATCCTGTATCAACGTCTCTGATAGGCATTATAAATTTATCTTTTAAATTTTTAAAAGAAGGTTTAATTGCTGCAAAAATATTAGGAATAACATTTTCAATTTTAATATATAAATCTTGTTTAACTCTCTTTTCCATGTTCCAATTAATTTTATTTTCATTAATTGGAATAGGACTTAATTTATCAATAAATCTACAAAAACCTTCTAAAAATTCAGGAAACAACATATAATAATGTTTATCATTAAAAATTTCATTTTCTGTTAATCTCAAAGATAAATTAAATAAAATAGGAATTTCTTTTATTGGGAAGTCATTATCAATAAAAGAATTAATGATTAAATTAAATTCTTCTAAAGAAATATTATTAGAATCTTTTTTACCTAAAAGTTTTTCTGTTGAATAAGATTTATATAAAGCATTGAATAAAGGTAAATAAGCTTTTAAAGTATTATCAACAAATTCATTATAATATCTTTTTATTCTCCATTCATTATGATTAAATTTATTTAAATACGGTAAAAAATGATTTTCAAAGGAAAATTCAACTGCTTTATTAACACTATTAAATATTCTATTTCTATAATATTTATCTTTAGATATTTTAACTAATAACATCATAAATTGATGTCTTATTATATTATCAGGAATATTTAAATTTTTTTTCTTTCTTTCTTCTTTATCTAATATATTATTTTTTGCTTCAGTGACTTTTAATAAAACATCATTAATTAAATATTTATTATCTAATAAGTTAGGACAAGCAAAAGCAAATTCTGTGATTGAATTTTGACCAATTTGCCATATCTTCCAACCTAAAACTGAAGATAAATATTTATAAGTATTTATTATTTTAGGATAATGTTTTCTTAAAGTTAATTTTAATTTATTATTTATATTTTTATTTTTTAAATCTTTATCTTTTTCATATCCTCCTCTTTGATAATCAAATTCAAAAGCCTTATTATATATTTTTTCACTTTCTCCATCATAATTATATTTATAAAAAGCCCAAATTGACATTTCAAATTTCCATTTAATTTTTTCTTTTTTTTTTTTATATAATTTTTTTTCAGGACGAGGAATAGAAAATTTAATTAGATTAATAAAATAATTATTGTCTATTACTTGAGGATTTATTTCTATATTTTCTTTTATTACTTTTGATACTATAAATTTACTATTTATATATTCTGGTTCTTTATCTTCTAAATATAATAAATTATTTATTTCTGTTTTTTCTTTTATTCTAATTTTTTCTTCATGAATTATTGCTTTATTTAAATTAATTATTTCCTTTTCATTATTATCATTAAAATAAATGTTATTGTTATATGAATAAAAATAATATAATTCTTCAGGAGGACACATTCTATAACAATAATATTTATTATTTTTTTCATCAAAATTCATTTCAAAAGATTTATAATTTTCAAAATTAAAATGAATAAAACATTTATTTTTTTTTTCAGGAAAAGGACTTTCATATTCATCTTTTTCATTAATATAACATTCAAAATATTTTTCTCGATATCCTTCACAAATCCAGCAATTATTTTTTCTCCTAATTTTCTTAATTTTTAATATATTAGATTTAATTAAAGGATGTTCATTATTAATTGGATAAAAAATTTGACTTGAGGCAAAATAATTTTTTTCATAATGTGACTTATCTATTGCATGAATAAAACCTAACTCATCTATATTCATATTATTTCCATCTACGTGAATTCCTAAAATTGAATGATTATTTTTTACATCTTTTTCTATTTGTTTACAATCTAAATAATTTAAATTATTATGAGAAATATCTAAGTGAAGTAATTCTATTTTTTTATTTTTAAATAATTCGCATAATTCTTTTGTGAATGATAATATATTATTATTATTTGAATTTATTTCGGATAAACTGTGACTTTTAGATAATAATTTTTTCTTATTTTTTGGAAATTTTATAGTTTTTTTCATTTCTTCAAGTAAAGCATTATTAAAATATTTTTTGATTTTTGATTTTTGATTTTTATCTTTGTAATCTTTTATTAATTCTTCTTGAGTTGGTGGATTTTCATTTAAATTAGTTCCTATTAAATTCCATGAAATATCTAAAAACTTCAAATAAATATGTTTTTTAATTTCAGACATTATAATACTCATGCCATAATTTTTAAAATTATTTTGATATAAAATTAAAACTTTTAAAAAAATATATTTTTTAACTAATAAAGCCAAATTTAAAGAACAATCATCATTAATATTATTTTTTCCAAAATTTATATATGTAATAAAATCACATTTTCCATTTAACATTTTTTTAATAAGGATATTAATTAACTTATTCCCAAATAAATTTCCTTCAATATTTAAATGTTCTAAATTACAATTATAATCATTTAAAAAATTTCCTAAACTAAAAATAGCACTTTCTCCTAATTTATTATAAGAAATATCTAATAGAATTAAATTAGAAATTAATTTAGAATTAGAAATCAAAGAATTAAGTAAATTATTAATTCCAATATCAGTTAATCGATTTTGAGAAAGAGAAATTTGATTAATAGAATTTATTTCATTTAAACTTTTTGATAAAGCTGAAATGTAATTATCTCCCATTCTTTTATTATTCATATTTATAACATTTTCATTCCCTTTCCTTTTAATGAATCCAATTGGATTTGGAGTTATTTTATAATTATTTGCTTCTTTTATAAATTTAAAAGAAGATGAATCTAAATTATTTGCTCCTTTTCTTGTGAATTCTGTTGATTTATGTAATTTTTTATAAAAAAGTTTAAATGATTTTTTTTCACTATATTTTGTTTTTTGAAAGTCATTTTGAGAATAATTTGAATAGGAATTTAATAAATCTCTGGATTTATTCATATTTGAATTGTTTAACTTTTTTTTCATATTTATTATTTCTGATACTTGGTTTTTTATTTTGTCACTTTTTATGACTTTTACATTTATATTTTTAAATTTTTCTTCTTCAGAATTTGAACTTTCGGGAGTGTTAATCATTGAATCTTTATTTGTTATATTTAAAAAAGGTAATTTAATGTTATCTAAACTTTTGAATTTTTCTTTTTTCTTTTTTTTTAATGAATCTTTGAAAAACATTACATTATATGGAGATAAAATTTGTGATAATTTTTTATGTTTTAATCGAATTGACATAATTTCTTATTTTTAAAATCATTTTTTTTTAGAAAAAAACAAATTAAAAAATAATGAAAAAATACTCGGAATAATTCTTTTTAAAATAAATTTAAATTTAATAGTGTTATTAACATAAAAAAAACTTCTTTAAACACTATTCCTTTTTATTCTTTTTTCTCTTCTTCTTTGTTTTCTTCTGTCTTTTCATTCAGTTTATCATCTTTTTTTTCCTTTTTGTTTTCTTTTTTTTCAACCCATTTTAAATGTTGTTTGTCATGTTTAGCAAATTCTTTCTTTAATTTATTATATTGTTCTTTAGTTAATTCACTTCCATTGGCATTATGTGTAGGAACACCATTTTCATCCCATTTAGAATATTTATCAGTCATTTTAGCATAATATTCTTTTGCAGTAACAGATAATTTTTCTTCTCTTTCTTTGGATTCTTTTTCTTTAAGAGCTTTTTGAGCTTCTTTTAATTTTTTTTGATTTTCTTTTTCTTTAATAAATTCATCTTTATCATAAAATTTCCATATTGAAGGTTCTCCTTTTCCTTTATCTTCTATTTTAACTCCTAAATAAGGTAAAATATTATCTCTTAAATTATCACATATATTTAATACTTTTTTAGTATCTTTATCTACTATACACACTGTTTTAATTTCATCTCTAAATTGGGCTAAAGCATCTATAAATGGAGCTAAAATGGTTTCAGAATTTTGACTTCCTTGCTCATCCATTTTGAAATAGTCAATAAATTCAGTTTTATAAATTAAACCTAAGCATCTTAATATATGAGCTAAGAATGATGAAATACTATAAATTAGAATGATTTTTAAAGAATCTTTTGCTTGTTCAACATATTCATAAGTTTTTTTAATTAAATCTAAAAGAACATTTAAAGCAACAGGTATATTGAAATTATCACAAAAAGCTTCATGAACTTGTTTTTTAGTATCATTAAAACTTTGATTTAATTTCTTATCAAATTCACTTTCTATCTTAACTATATTTTTCAAATCATTTTTCCTGAACCAAACTTTGCAATTTTGGAAAAACTCTGAAATATATTTATCATTATTATTAGCTTGAGATAATCCTTGTTCAGTAAAATCCATTTCCATGTCCCATTTACAACTACAAAAATATAATCTAAAAGTATTCGGATTATATAAATTAATAAAATCAGTAATTTTTTTAAAGTTTTTTAAACTTTTACTCATTTTTAATCCTTCTATTTTTAAATGCCCGGTGTGTAAAAAATAATTAATCCATTGTTTACTTTCATTATGTGCTTCAGTTTGTGCAATTTCATTATCATGATGCGGGAATCTTAAATCAATTCCTCCTGAATGAATATCTAAATCTTCACCAAAAGTAGTATAACTCATGGTGGAACATTCAATATGCCAACCTGGTCTTCCTTTTCCCCAAGGACTTTCCCAAAAAGGTTCATTTTCTTTAGATGCTTTCCAAAGAGCAAAATCACCCTTATTTTTCTTTTCTTCAGTATTATCTTTTGATAGAGCACCTTCTGCTTCTTGTAATTCTTCTAAATTTTGATTTTTATCTTGAGGAACTAATTTTGCATAAAAATGACCATTTTTTTTATAGGAATCTATATCAAAATATACACTACCATTTTTCTCATATGCATATCCTCTTTCTAATATTTTTTTTATGAAATCTATTACTTCTGGAATATATTCACTTACTCTTGTCACATAATTTGGATATTGGATATTTAAATTTTTCATATCTTTAAAAAATTCGTTTTCCCAATATCGAGCAAATTCTGTGAAATCAACTTTTTGTTCATTTGATCTTTGAATTATTTTATCGTCTATATCTGTTATATTCATACATAAATTAACATCATAATTAAAATAATTTTGAAGAATTCTTCTTAAAATATCAAATGTTAAATATGTTCTCGCATGTCCTAAGTGTGCTGAATCATAAACTGTTGGTCCACACATATACCAATTTATTTTTCTATCTCCGTTCTTTGTAACAAATTCAACTTTTTTGTTACATAAGGAGTTGTTTACCATTAATCCAGTTCTATATATTGACTTGTCTTTAAATCCTGGAAGAGGATCTATCCAACGTTCTGGAGTTTCCATTTTATTATAACTATTTTTTTTATATTCAATCTTATAATTATATAATTATTTTTAAAAATAAGTTTAAAAATTTTTAAAAAAATATGAAATAAATAAGTAAAAATGGGAGTTAATTGTTCACAATGTCAAAAAAATGAAAATGAATACCAAACAAATTATACTCCTTCCAAAAAAGAAATACCAAAACCCACTCAAGTTAATATATGTATAAAACAATCTCGAGATAATTTTAATAAAATATTCAACTCAAAACTTCCTTTATTCGGAGAATATTATAAAGAAGATTTTATTAAATTAATCCCCGAAAAAATAAGAAATCAGATAACAGAGAATGTATTTGATTTATCTCATTATCAAATATCAAATAAAAACACATATGAAGTTCCTCCAATAATATTTAAAAATGGAAATATATATAAAGGTAATTGGAATAAAAATGGTGAGATGGATGGTGAAGGAGTATATATATTAAAAAATGATAATGTAATAGTTGAAGGAGTTTGGGATAAAGGTGAATTAAAAGGAGGAAGAATTTTTTTTCCAAATGGAGAAATTTATGAAGGGGAAATTCAAAATTCTGTTTTTAATGGTAAAGGTAAATTAAAAAGTAGTAATGGTGTTATATTTGAAGGAGATTTTGTTAATGGTGAAAAAATAGGTAATGTTAAAATAATTTATCCTGATGGTTCTTATTATAAAGGTGAATATAATAATAATAATTATAATGGAAAGGGGGAATTTCATTGGAAAAATGGTTATACTTATAAAGGAAATTTTTTAAATGGAAAATTAGAAGGAAAAGGTATTTTAAAAAATGAAATAAGTGGTTCTGAATATAATGGGAATTTTTCAAATAATAATTTTGAAGGTGAAGGAATATATAAATGGAATAATGGAAATTATTATAATGGCTATTATCATATCAATAAAAAAAATGGAGAAGGCATTTATAAAGAAAAAAATGGAATCTGTTATAATGGAAATTGGGTGAATGGACAACCTCATGGAATAGGAAAATTTGATAATGGAGAAAAAATATACAAATGCTCTTGGAGAAATGGGGAACCTATTGAAATTCCTTCTATAGATAATATAGAAGTTCATAGTTCTAAAATGAGCTTTAGTGATATTAAAAAATTATATTTTGTGCCTGATGAAGAAGATATCGAAACTGATTTATTAAATTATTTAGAATTTGATTATAAAGAAGGTGATTATAAACCTAATGAAACTTTTTCCTCATCTTTTCATTAGTTTTTTTTATTCTTTTGTAAAAATTTGTTTATTTTTTTAATTTTATTAATATTTCATTAATATTATAATAAAATAAAAGCTAATAATATTAAAACTATCATTTAAAATAATAATGTTTCAATTCCTGCAATAAAACCTATAGTACAAAGAGAACAAATAAATAATAGAGAAAAAATATTTCTTACATTTGTTAAATTATAATCATTATTTTTAATATAAATTAAACCAGGCATTAAAAAAGCAATAATCACTCCACAAAATCCTCCTAATAAAGATATAAATTTTAATATATCATTATAAACAGCTGCAATGAAAGTAGTAATTAAAATTGTTGGAATTGTTAATAAATAATTACTTTTATCAGTTATTTCATTAGAACCCAAAAAAAGTTCAAGAAAAGAAATTCTAAAAGAATTATAATTAGGAGGAATTGCCATTGATAAGCAAACAGTAATTCCTAATTTAGCAATAGTCATAAAAATATCGTTTTCAATAACTCCATTGTTTTCTCTATAAATAATTAATGATGGTTGAGTGAGAGGAGCAGTTAAATATCCACAAACGCTCACTAAAAAATATATAATAAAATCTAAACCTAAACTTCTTCTAAAAACTTTATGAATTCTTTTAGTTGTATTATTTTTTAATGAATTATATACTGGAAAAGCTCCTATATGACATGTAAAGCAGAAAAACACTGTTGCAAAGCATTGAAAAATATTTAAATCAGGTCTTAATGATGGAGTAGCATTATATATATTGGGATGAGTATGAGGATTTTTTTCATCAAAATAGTTATCTTTATAATATTTATAAAAAAATGGAGATTGAAAAACTATTACAAAAATAGTATATAATAATGCACATATACCTATCGTAGAAGTAAAACTCATTTTACTTAAATCTTTCAGTAAACATAATGGAATTAATAGAATACTTGTTCCAAACATAACTGGATATTTAATTGTAGGAGTTTCCCAAACAGTTTTTTCAAAAGAGTCAAAAGTTATCTTACTTGGATTTTCAAATAATTCAAAATAAACTCTTCCAACAAGAGAATAAATAACTACTTGATAAGAAATTAATACTCCGAATATATAAACTAATATTATAACATCTAAAAGTATTCCTGGAATTTTTCCTAAAGATTCCTTAACTAAACGAGAAAAATCTTTATTTTTTGAATTTCTACTTGCATGAATCATTCCAGTAAGTGACCAATATGCACAATAAGCTCCAAATAATAATAATAAAATTTGATTAAGTAAACCTAATTGAACACATCTATTTGGAAGGGCAAAACAACCTGTTCCAATAGTCAAAGAGGATAATGAAAAAATTGCTCCTCTTAGACTTCCTTCATCAACATTTCCACAACATTTTTGGTAACAAGTTCTCCTTTTTTTTTTTATTGTATCTAATTTTTCATAATCATATTCATTTCCTTCATAATCTGTTAACCTGGGATCATCATTTTCCTTAGTTTCAATTTCAGACATCAAAAAAAAAATAAAGTAAAAAAATAAAATAAAAAAATAAAATAAAAAAATAAAATAAAAAAATAAAAAATAATAAAAAAATTAAAAATAAATCTGAAAAACTGAATAAAAATTATATAAAAAAAATGAATATTGTCAATACAATAAATCCCCGTATAGAATATAAGACAGTAATGAATGTGGATGGACCATTAGTAATATTAGATAACATAAAATTTCCAAAATACAATGAGATAGTAAATGTTCGTTTAGGAGATGGAACAGTTCGTAAAGGTCAAGTTTTAGAAATAAATGGAAATAGAGCAGTAGTCCAAATATTTGAAGGAACTCAAAACATAGATGTAGTAAATACTTATGTTGAATTTACTGGTGATGTTCTAAAAATGCCAATATCAGAAGAAATGCTTGGACGTTCATTTAATGGTTCTGGAATGCCTATTGATGGTGGACCTAATGTTCTTGCTGAAGAATTTAGAGATATCAATGGACAACCTATTAATCCTTGTAAGAGAGCTTATCCTAGAGAAATGATTCAAACTGGTATATCTGCTATTGATTGTATGAATTCTATTGCTAGAGGACAGAAAATTCCACTTTTTTCTGCTTCTGGTTTACCACATAATGAAATTGGTGCCCAAATTTGTAGGCAAGCATCTTTAGTTAAAGGAAAAGATGTAATGGATCACTCAGATGATAATTTTGTTATTGTTTTCGCTGCTATGGGTGTAAATTTAGAAACAGCTAGATTTTTCCAAAAAGATTTCGAAGTTCATGGTTCAATGGAACATACAGTTTTATTTTTAAATTTAGCAAATGATCCAGCTATAGAAAGAATAATTACACCAAAATTAGCATTAACAACAGCTGAATATTTAGCATATGAAAAGGAACTTCATGTTCTAGTTATTATGACAGATATGACGTCATATGCAAATGCAGTAAGAGAAGTATCAACAGCACGTGAAGAAGTACCAGGTCGTTTCGGTTATCCAGGTTACATGTACACAGATTTAGCAAATATATATGAAAGAGCAGGTCGTATTGAAGGAATTAATGGTTCAATAACTCAAATACCAATTCTTACAATGCCAGGTGATGATATTACTCATCCAATACCAGATTTAACTGGTTATATTACTGAAGGACAAATATTTATTGATAGAACTATGTATAGTAGAAATATTTATCCTCCTATTAATGTACTTCCTTCTCTTTCTCGTTTAATGAAAAGTGCTATTGGTAAAGGAATGACAAGAGAAGATCATCCTATGGTTTCTAATCAATTATATGCTAATTATGCTATAGGGAAAGATAATCAACAAATGAAAGCTGTTGTTGGGGAAGAAGCTTTGACTCAGGAAGAATTGAGATATATTGATTTCTTGGAAGCTTTTGAAAAAACTTATATTGCTCAAGATAGATATGAAAATAGATCTATTGAAGAAAGCTTAGATAAAGCTTGGGAATTACTTAGAAAATTTCCTTATGAAGAATTAACTAAAATTCCTGACGCTATTAAAAAAAAATATTATTCAAGAGAAGATTTTGTTCATAATAAGAAAATGGAAGAGAAGAATAAGAAGTAAATAAGTTTTTTGGTTTTAATAAAAAATTGTTTAATTTTTTATTTAAAAGTTGAGTTATAAATTTATTTTATGATTTTTGAAATTTTTTTTATAAATGGAAAGAATGATTAAAATAATATGTATTGAATATTCATTTCAATTTAAATATTTCTTTGATTTAAGTTTAAATTTAATTCATAATCAAAATTTTAAGATTGGAGAATAATAATTAAAAACTTTATCTTAACTTTGATTTCTTTTCCTTATTCTTTTTTCTAAGGAAAATAGTATTGTTCATTTTAAATTAAACATATCTTTTTATTCAAAATTGATAATAATGGTGAAATTATTAATTATTCAAAAGGTAAAAAATTAATTTTATTAAAAAATAATATATATAATAAAAACATTAACTAAAATGAATCTTTAGTGAAAGAATAAACTTTTTCTGATATTCAAACCTTAATTATGAATTTAATTATTTTTAAAATAGAGGAACAATAATTTTTAATTTATAAAAATGGTAAAAATAGAATTTACAAAATAGAATACAAGAAAAATAAGAGAAAATGCGAAACTTATCAAAAAATGTAATAAAAAGAGGAAATGTTCTCAAATTTAATATCATTAGAAAAAAAAAATTCTTGGTTTTATCCTTATTATTATTATTGCTTCTACTCTCTTCCAAATTTTAAATACTTCTACTAATTCTACTGATAGTGGAGGAAATTCAGTTTATTAAGTTTAATATATCCATTTAATGCTTTTTGAAGCTTTTCTTTTTTAAACATTTTATTTTTTTATTAATTTTTTTTTATTTTAAATCTAATTATCAATTCTTTAAATAAATAAAATGATATATAGCAATTAATTTTTTTTTATGAATTCTATTTCAATTAATATTAAAAATACAAAACCACAATATTGGAGAAGAGTATTATTTCATATTTCAAAATGTAATGGCAAAATTAATAGAAAATTTAATAAAGACATACTTTATGGGAAATTAGAACAAGAAGACGTAGATCTTGTTATGGCTTTAATAGAAAAAGAATCAGGAAAATTTAAATTTCTTATTTTTTTATATAGAATTGAAATTATAGTAATAATAATGATATTAGCAGTATTAACTTTGTTTATAACTTATTTTATTATTTTTGATAAAACAATACTTGGATTGTTTTTTTTAGTCTTAGATATCATATTAATTATTTTTTATTTTGGATTTATTAATTCATATATTAATAAAGTAAAAAAATCAACTCAAAGAAAATTATATCCATTGATAGATAATATTAATAGAAAATTATTTAATATGAGAAGTTTATATTTAATGATTAACCAAGATTTATCCTATGTTAATATTTATATAATACCTCCTTTTATTGAGGCAAATGTTTTATTAAAAAATATTCTTTTTGATTCTCAAAGTTCAGAAGATAGAGCAAATACTCAAGATAATAAAAATATAAATTATAATGATAAAAATTTAATAAAAAATAAAGAAACTCTTGAAACTTCAAAAAATAATAAAACCAAAGATATATTAAAATCTAATATTGACATAAAAGGTTTAGGTTTATTATAAAAAGGTATTTATATTATAAAAACTAATATTGATTTTTATTTTTAAAAGCTTATTAAATAATAAATTTAATTATAATTAAGCTATTGAATATTTTAGAAGAATATAAATGAAAAAATATTTATAAAAATTATAATTAACAATTTTTAAATCAGATGAAAAAAAGAAAAATAAATTTAATTTATAACTCACATTAAAGCTCAAAAAAAATTATTCAAATTTTTTTTATTATTTTAGGAATAGAGTTTTAAATAAAAGAATCTTATAATTTATAATTGTTTTTATTTAAAATATAAAAAGCAAAAAAAATTATATAAATTTGAGTTTAATGAATCAATGAGAATCTATCATATATAATATTAGCATTTTAAAATTAATAATTAATTAAATAAGAAAATCCTATTAAATTATTTTTAATAAATAATATTAAACAATTATTTTAAAATGGAAATAAATAAATATATTATAATATCATTTGAAGTTATATTTTTAATAGGTTGTACATTATATTTTATATTTGGATTACTTTCTTTAATGGATAATAAGGAATTAATTGAAAAAATGGGGGAAGCCATTTATAAAAAGATAAAAAAAGATAATCCTTCATTAAATCCTAATGATTTACATAAACAAGTTAAAACTAAAATTACTATAGAATTTTTTATATCTTCATTTATTGATTTGGTTTTGTTTTTATTATTATTTTTTTATAATTCCTATAAATCTAAAAATGAATTGCCAAAATCAGATTCCAAAAATCTTTCTCTTATAGAAGAAAAAAAAAATGGAGGAATTGAGAGTATTAATGATGTTTCTGATAAAAGTTTATCTGAATAAATAATTGAAAAATATTTAAAATTTATAACATTAATTTATTAATATTTAAAAAAATTTGACTTGAATTTTTATGTTTTTATTAATTAATGAATATTCTCCAAAAAGAAATAATGAATTTATATTCTTTCACCAATTAAAATATTAGAATATAAAAAAGTTCTTCATCAAAATGAAAATCGATTAGAAAAAAAATAATTTCTTTTTTGTAATCAAATAATATCCATGAAAAAAGATTAAATGAAGATATTTCAGTCATGTCAAACTCAATCTTCAAATTTTTACAGAGCAATTAATATTTGAAAAATTTAAATGTTAATTATAGATAAAAATGAAAATTCATTATTTTTCAAGTACTTCAAATTCTTCTAAAAAATTTAGTTGAAAAATTGAGAAATTTAAAGGTAATGAAAAATAATAATTTAAAATTTTATTATGAGATTAAATGTTTTTTTCTTCCATTATCAGATTTTAAAGATAAAATAAGAACATTAGAAAACTATAATTATTATTTTATGCATTTTATTAGTGACTTATAGTTATCATAAATTTAATCTAGATAAAATATAAATGAAATATAAAATCTTAACTTTTTTCAAGACTCATGATATTTTTCTGATTTCCTTATTTAATTTTTTAATCTTTAGAAAATACTTAATAAATATACAAAACAAAAATATATTTATTTTATATTTATAATATGTTAAAAAAACATAAACAATAAGTAAATTAATGTAATTAACGAAATAATTCGAATTTTGGGGATTGGGGATTGGGGATTGGGGATTGGGG
>JAJJLU010000954.1:0-13409 GCA_023807065.1 Isotricha intestinalis
CCCAATCCCCAATCCCCAATCCCCAATCCCCAATCCCCAATCCCCAATCCCCATCCCCTATAGAAAGGAATAAATAAAAATGTCAAAAACAAATACAAATTATTTTTTTTTAATTTTTCATAAATTTAAAATAGTTTATAAATTAATAAAATAATGAAATAAATAAAAATAGTTTGTAAAAAAATAAAACAAAATGCTTTCTTCAATTCCAACAGGAAGAGTAGATTTTTCATTTATGAAAAACATGATGAATTTATCAGAAAAGAATAATCCTGAATTCTCACAAAAAATGATATCTTCAATATTTGAAGATATTATAGGAAGTAACATGAAGATAAAGAATCCAATAACAGATGAAGATAATTTTTTAATTTATACAGATTATACAGCGTCTGGTCGTGGATTAAATTCAATAGAAAATTTTATAAATAATAATGTTTTACCTGTATATGCAAATATTCATTCAACTGTAGGTTTTTGTGCAGAACAAACAGCAAATTTATATAAAGAATCAAAAGATATTTTAAGAGATTATACTAATTCTTGGGGTAATTATTCTATTGTTTATCATGGTCAAGGATGCACTGGTGCTATTTATAAATGTATTGATTTATTAAATATTAAACATTATGTCACTTTCTATCAATATTTAGAAAGTTTGAGTAAAATTTATAATTCTATTTTTAAATATAATAATTATCAAGGAGATAATAAAGAAAAAATGCTTTTACAATTTCAAATCATGACTAGAGATTTAAGAAGAAAAATAGATATATATTTTAGATTGTTTTTTTTCCAATGTAATTTCTGTCATAAAACTAAAACAAAAGAAAAAAGTTTATATAGTTGTTTAATTTGTAATAATGACAAAGGAGAAAATTTAAAATTTGACAGTGAAGGTTCATATCATTCTCATGAAAATACACCAATGCATATTAAAAACAGAAAAGAATTTTTTCAAAATGGAAAAAAAAATTTATTTAATACCAAAAATGATAAAAGAGATTATTTTAACTTTTTAGATGAAATAAGGAATAATTATAAAATAAAAGAGGAAAAAGTGAATTGGAAGAATATAGATAAAAATACAAAAGAAGAAGAAGAGAAAGTGAAATATATATATGATTTGATAAAAGATTATAAAAAATTTAAGCCAACAGTTTTTGTAACAATATATGAACACAACAGTAATAAATTAAGTTGGATAGAAACAGGAGTGGAAGTAGTTACAGTAAAAAATTTAGAAGAATTACATTCTAAGTTAACTTCAGATGAATATAAAAATAGATATATTAAAATAGGTTCATTTACTGCTGCTTCAAATATAACTGGATTATTAATTGATACTGATGCTTTTTCTATTGAAATGCATAAAAATAAAGGTTTTGCTTTTTTTGATTATGCTTCAGGAGCTCCTTATTTACAAATTGATTTAAATGGAATGTTACCTTTAGAATATAGACAAAAATTAGGTTTTCAGAATAATTTTTCAAAAAATGATATAGAGAAATATTGTTATAAAGATGGAATTTTTTTTTCACCTCATAAATTTGTAGGAGGACCAAATACTCCTGGAGTTTTAATAATGCATAATAGAATAAGTATGAATACTTTAAAACCAACTCAAGCAGGAGGAGGAACAGTTAATTTTGTTTTAAAAAATGATATTAATTATATTTTAGATGTTGAAATTAAAGAAGAATCCGGAACTCCAAATATTATTGGTAATATTAGAGTTGGGTTAATGACTTTATTTAGAAGTAAAATAGATCATAATTTAATTATTGATATTGATGAAAGTTATAATAAATTAATGGAAGACATAAATGAACCTAATATTTATATTTTAGAAAATGATCTTTTAAAAGGAAAGTGTCATATTCCTATTTTTTCTTTTATGATTTCTTATGGAGGAAAATTTTATCATCCAAATTATATTTGTGCTTTATTAAATGATCTTTTTGGGATTCAAAGTAGACCTGGATGTTCTTGTGCTCCTGATTATGGACAATTGCTTTTAAAAAAAAATAAATTTGAAGATTTTGAAATGTTTAAAAATTTTGTTGCAGAAGGAAATGAAATATTTAAACCTGGATATACTAGATTAAATTTACCTTATTTTTATCCTAAATATATTATTGAATATATTATAAAAGCTATAAAATTTATATGTCAACAAGCTCACTTATTTATAGGTTTATATAATTATGATATTAAAACTGGAAAATTCTTTTATTTTAATCAAGAAAAATCTCCTAAAATTACTAAAATTTCAAATATTTTCGAAGATATTCAAGATGAAAAAAAAGAAAATAAAGGAAATGAATACTTATCAGTAATAATAAATGAGAATTCAATGAATCCACAAGATATATTCATCAACAAAGAAAAATTAGATAAAACATTTAAAGATGTTGAAAATTATTGTATTAGTGAAAAATTATCTGTAGACTTAAAGATTGCAGAAAATATTATTAAACCTAAAATTAGAATTAATGAAGAATTTGGAGATTATGATAAATATAGATGGTTTTTAATGTATAAGGATGTTCAAGATGAAATTGATAAAATAATAAATATTAATATCAATAATAAATTTAGTGTAATTGATAATCAAATGGAAGATAGAAAAAAAAGAATTCCCAACTTTAATTGGTCATTAATAAATAAATCTAATTAATTTTATTTAATATAAAATTCTATTTATTTAGAAATTTCTTTTAAATATAAAATCATTCCTTTTTTTGATGTTTAAGATTTAAATATATATTTATTATGATGCAAAAACTTTAAAAGTTATAAATTTTTTTTAAATTAATTTGAAAGATAAATCTTTAATCTTTGCTACAATAAGAGATGTCCCAAAAATACAATATTAAGGAGATTAAGTGGTATTATTAAAAATTAAAAAATAATGAAGTGATTTTTTTCTACTTTTTTAATAATAAAAAAGCAAATTTTTTTTGAAATAATATATTCAAATATATAAGACATTAAAAATATAATTGTTTTTTTCCATAAAAATTTAAAATTTTGGTTTTAAAAAATAATTTATAATTTTTATTAAAAAATATACAATACTTCTTTATTAAAAAATGATATCGTTATAAAAATTATATTTTAAACTTTTTTTAATATATAACTCAAGATAAATTTAAATAACATAAAATAAAAAAATGTTCCACAAACAGATTTTACTATTATCATTATTATTAATAGATAATTCTCTTCAATTAACAAAAGGAAAAAAAGAAATATTCCAAGAAACTGAAATAAAAAACTTAAAAATCCCGAATAGATTAATAAGAGGTTCAGTAGGAGACTATTGTTTCTTCCCAAATGGACATATAACAAATGAAGCATTAGAATTTTATGACAAATTATCAAATGAAGGAGTAGGAATAATATTTACAGGATATACAACAATAAGTGATTATGATCAATATGATGATTCAGGAGTTTTTAGAATAGATAAAGATGAACATATAGAAGAATATAAGAAATTAGTATCAATAATTCATAAAAATAAGAGAAAAGCAATAATGCAAATAGTTCATATAGGAGCTCAAACATTAACAAAAACAACAGATAAATTATATGCTCCTAGTAAAGTAATAAATCCAATATCTAATAGAACAACATATGAAATGACAAAAGAAGATATATTAAGAATAGAAGATGATTTTGTAAAAGCTTCAATAAGAGCTAAAAAGGCAGGATTTGATGGTATTGAAATTCATGGTGCTCATTTTTATCTTGTTAGTGAATTTTTAAGTCCTATTTTTAATAAAAGAACAGATGAATATGGAGGAAATGATGAAAATAGAGCAAGATTTCTTGTTGAAATTATTGAAAAAATCAGAAAAGCTGTTGGAAATGATTTTATTATTTCTGTTAAAATTAATTGTGATGATGGTTTCCCTGGAGGTATTAGTGAAGAAGGTTTTATACTTGCTTGTAAATTAGCAGAAAAAGCTGGAGTTGATATGATTCAAGTTAGTGGTATGGGTTGGTTCAAAATTAAAGCTAAAGATGCTCCTGCTCTTTTCTTTGAAAGAGCATCTAAAGTTGCTGAAGTTTTAAATATTCCTGTTATTTTAATTGGAAATATTAGAGATGTTGAAACTGCTCAAAATATTTTAAATAAAAGTAATATTGAATATGTTGGTATTGCTAGACCTTTAGTTTGTGAAGTTGATCTAGTTCAAAAATGGACTAATGGAGATTTTAAAAAACCTAAATGTGTTTCTTGTAATTCTTGCCTTAATAAATACTCTACTTGTGTTTTTAATAAAGGGAAAAGATTATATCCTTAATTAAGGTAAATTTATAATTTTATTTATAATAATTTATTTAAAAAATAGAAACTTTTTACTAAGGCATTATTTATTAATAAATTTTACTTTTTTTCTATGTTTAAATAATATTTGCAGTATATGTTGGTTTAATTTGTTATAAATTCTAATAAAATAAAATTTTGTTTGATTGGTAAATTTATTAAACATTTCCCAGATATAAACTTACTAATATCAATGTTCATTATTCACTTATGAATTTTTTGTTAAAGATAAATTATTATTCTTTTTTTAAATTAAAAATTCTTAGAGAGATTAGTCTCATTTATTTTTGAAAATTCTAAAATGTGTTTATTTAGAAAAAAAAAATTTTCAATAATTTTTGGAGGATTTAGATTTCAAAAAACATAAATTATAATCTGGAAAGTTTTATAATAAATATCAAAATTTGAGAAGATTCTATCACATTTATTAAAATGAAATTAAATATTTATATATTCTTTATCTGCCTATCATCAATAAATAGATTATAAAAATTTTTATTTTTTCTAAAATTTTTGTTGAGTATTTATTTATAGGTGAAAAACAATTTTTCATTTTTTTATAATTAATAAATTAGTCGATTTTCTCAATTTGATTTGTTAAAAAAATAAAAGGGTAATAAATTAGAATTTTATAAACAATCACAAAAATATGATTATAAGATATTAAAATTTAAAATAAAAAGAAAAATAAAGACAATAAAGAACAAATTTTCAATCCAAAACTACTAGATTCATTATTTGTTTCTTTTTTTTCTGGTTCTGTGGCAGTAACTTCTTTAGAAGTATCAACAGTAACAGTACCAAAATCATCTCCTCCTTCACTAGTAATTGTAGCTGTACCACTTAATTTATATTTTGTTCCTACAGTAACAGCAGTATCAATAGAACAAGTTACAGAAGAAAGTTTAGATGATGCTGGTATTTGACAAGTCATTGTTTTTGTAAATGAACTACCATCAGTTAATGAAAGTGATCCAATCGATGCTGCTGCAGTTGTAGTTTTATCTTTATCTGCATTGACAACAGTTAATCCAACAACAACAGATTTATCAGAAACTGAAGTTAATGTAATTGCTACTGATGTGAATGTTTCATATTTTCCTGCAGTCACCTGTGTATCAGCGAGTTTGGTTGCTGTTACAGTATCAATACCTGTAATTTCAGCCTCTGTTTCTCCTGTTACTAGTCCTAATTTATATTTTGTACCAGCAGTAGCTGCATTTGAGATTGTACAAGCGACATCTCCAAGAGCACCTTCTGCGGCATCTTCACAGTCCAATTCTTCTTCAAATGTGGTTGAATCCACAAGGGCAACATTTGCTATAGTTGCACCAGCAGCCGAGAATTGCTTTGCAGATTCCTGCTCCACTCCCAGTTGATGAAAGAGTGACAACCACATTTGTACCAGTAACTGATTTTAGAGTGATTGTTATTTCTTCAAATGTTGTTGCTGTTTCTTTACTTAAAGAAATACATATTATAAATAACAAACATATTAATTGTCTCATTTTATTTAATTAAATATATTATCTTTGGGATATTAATTATTGATTTTTTCACACATATTTATGTTTCAAAAACATTGAAAACAATATTTAAGAACATTCATTATATTATATCCATCACTAAATATTAACTATTAAAAATATATTTAAACGTTTCCGATAGTTATTTATTATTTTATTATTCTTAATTAATACACAAATTTAGAATCCCTTTAAAATTTTTGAATACTTTAAAAAATAAATGAACACTTTAAATTTTTTTGAAATAAGCCAAAATAAATTAAATTAAACTAACTTCTTTAATAAGTAAATCAAAAATTTTAATTGATTTATATTCAATTTTATCCTTATAAAAAAATTTTCCATCTTTTGATATCACTTGATAGGTTATTGTCTTCCTAAATAATATTTTAAGTAATGAATTTGATTGATAAAAATTTCTTTTTTATTTTTAAATGAAATAAACAATTTAACAAAAATTTTTTCATCCAATTTAATCTATTTAATATACAGAATCTATTATTCTCTTCTAATTTATATTGATAAGATAATTCACTTAGTTGATATATTTTTCTCATATATTTTTTTAAATTATTTTCTGAGTTAAACAACACAATTTTGTTTAAATATTTTATATAAATTTTTTACAATAAGTTTCATTTTTTTAATTTTTCATTTTCAATGAATAATTGATAAATATAGAAATCTTTCATCATAAATATTATTTAGTTAAATTCCTTTTTAGTGTATTTCTTTCGAGAAAAATTATTATCTAAAATATGATAAAATCATAGAAAAAAGATAATATTTTGTCACATTTTTTTGTGGAAATATGATATCTAGAATCAATTTTTTTGATTAGAATTCTGTCAAATTGCATTTTTATCTTAATAGGAGTGAAACAAAATTAAATTCCAAATTGTAATGAAACTATAAGAAATAAAATTTCCTTTGTTTTGGAGTTGAGAAACTTATATGTAATTTCATTAGATAATTTATTGGATGATTGTTTATTATTTTAATTTATCTTTGTTTATAATGAAGATACTAATTTATTATTAAATATTACTAGAAATGATAAAAATTTCCCTTCTTGAAAATTGTAATTTTATCTTATAACTTTGAAAATACAAATATTACCACCTCCAAATAAAATAAATTAAATTAATTCATATAATATAACTCTAAATGTAAAATATAATTTCTCTCCTTTGATTAATTAAGTACATGAAATACTTTTTTAATTGTATTATTTTATTGTGAGAAAAATTAAAAATAGTAAAGTTACCTTATTAATTGAAAATATTTTTTTAATAAATAAATTTCTTTGAATTGTATTTTTGCCATAAATACATTATCTTCTTCACAAAATTCAACTAAAACAATCAATATTATTTTTTCTTCTTTAAAAGTTTATATTTAATTTTTTTATTTTAGTTTACATTTAAATCTCTCATTCTCCTTATTCAATTATAAAACATGTTTTATCTTTTTCTATAAATTAAATATATATTTTATATAAAGATGATTTAATCGAGATAAGAAAATTGTTGTTTGAGAAGTCATAAATTTTTGTGATTCTTTTGTTATTTTTTTATATTTTTATTTAGGCAAAAAATACTTGTCATCAATATTCTTTGTTATTATTTCTTCCTTTTTAATTTCTATGTTGTTTTTTTTGTTTTCTTTTTTATTATCTTTTTTAAGTACTTTATTTTTTCCTTTTTAATTTCTTTAATGCCTTTTTTATTTTGAATTTAATCTGATTCATTTTTCTATTTTGAAATTGTGATTTTTTATGTATTTATTTTATTAGATCCATTTATTATTAGTTATTAATTAATATAATCAATAATGAAAAATTTTAATTTTCATGAATAAAAAAAAAGACAAAAAAGATAAAATTAAAAAAAAATAAAACTCTTCGAATAATATATTCTAGAAATTAAAAAATTAATTTTATTTAATCCCAAAAAAATCCAAAAAAAATGTCAGATAAAAGTAAATCTCAAATCATATAATCTTTAATATAGAAAAAGAAAAAGATGACGACCCAGATCACATGAAATACTATAACATTTTTGGAGTAGGTCGTAACGCCACAGCACAGGAGATTCGTAAAGTATACCGTAAGTTGGTAATAAAGCTTCACCCAGACAAAGGAGGTGACCCTGGTAAATTTGAGGAAATGCAGAATGCATATGAGGTGCTTACTGATCCACAAAAAAGAGAGATATACGACAAATACGGTGAAGAAGGTTTAAAGAAGGGTATGGATAACGGAGGTGACTTCGACCCCTTCTCCTTCTTCAGTGGCTTCGGAGGTGGACATCGTAATGCAAGAAGGAAATGCAAAGGGAAATTAGTGCAGATGCACGTTTCTCTCGAGGAGGCATATAATGGTGGAAAGAAAGAAGTAGAGTTTCAAAAGAGGATTATTTGCCCTAAATGTAAAGGAAATGGAAGTGCTAATCCTAATGATAAGACTACTTGCAGTGGTTGCCGTGGGAAAGGTGTTAAGACTGTTGTACAAAGAATGGGAAATATGGTCTTTCAAAGTCAAAGTCCTTGTGATGAATGCCATGGAGAAGGTACTATTATTAAAGAAAAGTGTAAAGAATGTAAAGGACAGAAAGTTAAGAATATTAAGCATAAATTTAAAGTTGATATTGATAAAGGTGTTCCTGATGGTCATAGATATACTTTTAAAGAAGAAGGTGATCAATTCCCAGATGTTGATAATGGTGATTTGATAGTAGAAATTTATTTAGATAAACATAAAGATTTTATAAGAAAAGGAGCTGATTTAATTTATAAATGTGAAATATCATTATTACAAGCTTTAACAGGATTAAAAATTGTAATTACTCATTTAGATGGGAGAAAAATATTAATATTTACTAAACCAGGAGAAATTATTAAACCTTTGACTTTGAAAACTGTTAAAGAATTAGGAATGCCTTTTTTTAATTCTCCTTATAGATTCGGTCATTTGTATATTGATTTTCAAATTGATTTTCCTCCTAGTTTATCTGAAGAACAAGTTAAGAAAGTAACTGAAATTTTGAAAAATGAAAGATTACATATTAATGATAGTAAAGGTTTTCCTAGTGATGGGGAAAAATATTTTATGACTGAATATAAACAAAGTGATGAAAATAGTAATTATAGAGGAGGAAAGGAAGAAGAGAGAGGAGATGATGATGATGATGATGAAGGAGGTTCTTATCATAAAACTGTTAATTGCTCTAGTCAATAAAAAGGTTTGAAAATTAGTTTTTATTATCAGATTTTTTGTTTAAATAATTCAATAAATGTTTTTATAAATTTTTTTTTAAATGTTTTTTATATAGGAGTTTTTTTAAATGGTTAAAATATTTAATTAGTATTTTAATTCAATGGAATGAATGATAATTATTTTTTAGAAAATTGGGTATTTTATTATAATTTTTGTTATTTAAGCATTGTTAACTCTTTTAAATTATAATTTGATAAACTTTCAAATCTAATAAAATATATATTTTCAATTATTATATAAATAATTTAATAAATAAAAAAATATTTTAAATCATTTTGAAAACGTTTTTTATAAATATTAAAATTAAAAATGTCAGAAGTTTCAAGTAACAATGATGAAATGAAAAGTCAAAAATCAAAAAAAAGTTCAAACTCAAAAGCAAGTCAAAATCAAAGTGTTCATCAATCAGTAAAACAAGAAAAAAATGAAAATCAAAAGCAACCAGAACAAATTCAGTCAACAAGAGCTTATCTTGAATCCACAGTTACTTCAGTAGTACAAGAAGGAATGTTAGAATTAGCTAAACAAAGACCTGAAAATCCACTTGAATTTTTAGGTAATTTTATTTTAAATAAAGCTAAAGGAAAATAATAAAATATATATTTGTTAAATTACAACGAAGAAACACTTTTATTTTATTATTTGAAAATTCATTTTTTTAATTTTAAATATTGTTAATTAAAGGGAATGTTTAATTTATTTGATTTTTAAAAAAAGATTTATATTTATTAATTCATTATTAATAATATTTATAATAATTTATTCTAACTATTATATTTTTATAATAAAATAAATAAAAAATAAAAGAATAAAAACTTTTTAATTCATTTAGCAGTTTATAACTTACATATATATGTTTGTTCATAAAAATTAATGAATAAATTCGAGATACCTTATATTAAATTAACTATAAAAAAATTATTTTTTAACAAAAAAGGAATTATAAAAAAATAACATAATTAATTTATGACCTTTATCTTACTATTCACTATAAAATATTATTGTTATGATTACTATATAAACGATTAACAACAACACTTAAATTTTTAACTTTTCTTTCTGAGAGAGAAATTGGTAGTTTATTATTTAATGAGATATTAAATTTTTTATAATGTTCAATAGAAGAAATTTTTCTTTCTTTGGGAAGGTTTTTTTCTTCTTGTTTTTGATGATTCATATCATTTAGATTATATTTTTTTGAATTATTTTTATTATTATTAAATATATCTTGAGAAGAAGATAATTTATTTTTTTTTTTAAAAAAATTATTTTTGTTATATTCATAATCACTTTCTTTAATTTCTGAATCATTTGAATTCAAACTTGAATTATTAATATATCTGTGTTTAAAATACCTATGAAAATTATACTTATGTTTATATGAATAATTATTGTCTTCATTTTTACTATTTTCATATGGATAAATAGTTTTTATTTGAATTTTGTTTTCTGATAATTCTTGCCTCCGAAAATAATAATCATAAATTTTTTTTTCATTATAAATAAAAGATGTAGAATCATTCCCTATATGTTTATAATTATTCAATTTTCCAATAGAATCATTTACAGTAAATCTTTTATTATTATATTCATCAAATTTCTTTTTATAATAATTCATAACATTTGAATTTTGTCTTTCACTTTTATCTTTGTATTCTTCTTTACCAACTTTAATTTTTTTAAAGGTTTTTTTTATTATATTAGAATTATCTCTAAAAGAATAGATCTTAACTCTATCTATTGAATTATTTCTTTCTGAATAATATTTATCATGTATTTTAAAATCTTTTAATCCTTCATTTAAAAAATCTGAAGTTTCTTTAAAATCATTAGAAGTAATTTTAAAAATTTTACCTAAAAAACTTGGCCATTCTTCTAATTTAAATTTTTTTCTAGAAAAAGCAATAACAGCACAAGATATATGTAGAGGATTATACTGAATATAACAATTATTAATTTTCATAATTTCTTCTAAAACTATTAAAGAAGTTTTATATATATAATTGCTCTCTTCAGGTTTTATATTATCAGTTGTAAATACTATTCCATTTATAAAAAATAACTCTAAATAAACCAAAGGATTAATATAAAAAAAATTATAATCTATTAAAGATAAACAAGTTAATTCAATTTCATTTAATTCTTCAGAAGAATAATCTTTAAAATTATAATAACTATATTTTTTATTTGAATATCTATAACTTGCGCAATAGTTAAATTTAACAGATAAAATTAAAGCTCCTAAACTTAATTTTTCTAAACTTAAGGAAGTATCATTATTTTTAATTAAAATATCATATAAATAAATTGATGGATAAATTATTGAGTCTTTTATTCTATTTATTTGAATAAAATTTTTAATTGCATCTACAAAAATTCTTCTTCTTGTTTTTTCTCTTTGTGTTAATTGCTTATAATAATTTAAAGAAATTTGTTCTTTTAAATCATTATTTATAGTAGATAATATTTCTATTATATTTACATCACGAGGAATTAATAAATAATTTGGTTTAATTGTACATGGAATATAAGTTATTGTCTTTGAATTTTGAAAATTCTTAATGCAATTATTTAAATTCCTGATTAAATTTCTTGGTTTAGGAATTATATTATTCATTTTTTTATTGAATTTTTAATCTTTTTACAAAAAAAAAAAAATAAATAATTATATTAAGTATATTTTAATGAAATAAATTAGTTTTTTAAATTCTTTAATTTATTTTAAAATATATTTTTTATTCAAATTATTAAAAGAAATTGCTTATATTTAAAGGTTCATTAAAAGAATGTTTATTTTCAATTTTTAATTATTATTTTTACATAATCAAAAAATAATTTTGCTATAAAAAACTGTCTGAAATTTTTTTATAATATTTAGAAATTTCAGTAGTTGAACTCAGAGTTTGTTTAAAAAATATAATGATTATTTTGAGAGAAAATGATATTTATATACAAAATATAGTTTATTTATTCATTTTTACAATATAATATTTTAATAATAATCCAATATTCCATTTATATGACCCTTTTGTCTGAAAAAAGACCATGTTGAAAATTAATTAGACTAAAATAAAATTTAAAAAAATGTTACATTTTTTAAGATCAACACCCTATTTTTTAAGCTTTTGCAAAAATGCCAATAGTCTTAATAAGAGCGCATATATTCCCAATTATTTAGAAAATTAAAAATTTTTTTTTGTTTTTTTTGCTTTTTTTGAATTTTTTAAAATCAAAAAACACCATCTCAAAAAAAAATTTTCGTTTTTTTTTTTCATGAATTCGTTCGAACATGAGCAACATATTATATTCGCTTGTTTTATAAAATTTAATTTGGGGTGTTGCTCTTAAAAAGAAGAATACGATAATTTATTATTCCATTAGTTTAAATGATGTAACAACAGAATTTTTAAAAAATATAAGAACAACCAAAATTAAATCAAATCGAAAAGAAAATCATATAATAATAAAAATCTAAATATTTTTTATATTCAATATCACAAAGAATGAGAAATGAATATAATTATTTTTAAATAAAAAAAATTAGAAGGACCTAAATTATAAATTGAAAGAAAACAACAGAACATATAAATCCATTAAAAAAATAGAAAACATGCATAAATATTCTAAAATACCTTTAATATACAAAGAAAAGTTAAAAATATATTGTATAAATAATAATTATTAGAAGAAACTCTATTATTGATTATATAAAGTAGGATGAAAATGATATTAAATGCATATTTCTAATTAAATATAATTTTTTTTGTTTATCATTTTTTTTAACTTTTCTATTATAATATCAAAAATTTAATTTCTTAGCTTTTTCTTAATAAAAAAATTTATTTATATACAAATATACAATAAAATTTCTATTAAATTAAAAAGTTCTTTGTTTGTGGACGCTCCTTTTTCAAACATAATGGGTTTTATCATTTAATGGAGAGAGATAAACCATACAGCTACAATCTAATTATATATAAATACTATAAAAAAATTATTTCATTATACTGATTCATTAAATCACGAATAATTTTCAAATAATTAATCATTTACTTTTAAGTCAATCATTAATTAAGGATATTATCCTAAATTCAACAAATTTTTGATATTCTATTTTGGTTGAATAATATTTTATTGAAAAAAATATAAAAAAATTAGGTTTATCCATATTCAAAAATATAATTAACTTAATTATAAATATGTTTTATTCTAAAATTTCTTTTATTATTTTTGTTTAAATTGAATATAAATATATATTCATAAAAAT
>JAJJLU010000955.1:0-13379 GCA_023807065.1 Isotricha intestinalis
CCCAATCCCCAATCCCCAATCCCCAAGAGTTTTCCAACCTGAAAATTAATTTTTTTTAAATAATTATTTTTTAAAATATAAATAATATTTTTTTAAACATTTATTTTTTTTGTCGACAATAATAATTATTTAAAGCTTCGAAACATTAACACTTTTAAAGAATGGGTAGCTTTTCTTCAAAACCAAATATAAAAGAAGAATATTGGCTCAAAATGAAAGAAGGGGGGGAAATAGAGAAAAAATATATATCATTAGGTGATTATAAAACAAAAAAACAAACAATAGAAATAGAAGATAAAAAAGCAGAAAAATATATTATAACATATCCAGAGAAATTAGAAACTTTAACTGAAAAATGGCCAATGATAATAATTGTAAATGGTTCAAATGACCCAACATCAACTCATTATAATTTTAATATCCATTTATCTTCACACGGATTTATTGTAGTTGGAAATGAAGACAAAGGTTCTGGAAGTGGATTATCAACATCTCAAATGTTAGATTATATGTTGAAATTAAATGAAGATAATTCTCATGTTTTATATCAAAAAATAAATGTTGAAAAAATTGGAATTATCGGTGGTTCCCAAGGAGCAGCTGGTGCAATCAAAGCAGTAACTGAATTTAATAATGGAAAATATTATAAAACAATTGTTACTTTAAGTTTACCAAGAATTGAAATGGCTAAAAATTTTAATTGGAACTATGAAGTTTCTAAAATTTATATTCCCTGGTTTCAAATTACTAGTACTGGTTTTGCTGATGATAATAGATTTAATCCTATTTCTCCTTTATCAAGTTTAAAAGAAAATTATGAAAATCTAAATGATGGAGTTCCTTGTGTTATTGCAAGGAGAAAAGATATTGATCACACTGATATGGTTGTATTTAGTGATGGCTACATTACAGCTTGGTTTTGTTATATGCTTAAAAATGATAAATATGCAGCAAAGGCTTTTGCTGGAAATAACCCTGAAATATTGATTAATAATTTAAATTGGCAAGATGTTAAAATTAAAAATATTAACTAAGATTATTAAAAATTATTTTTTTAAAAAACAGATTTAATGAATTTGATTAGGAATTGGACAAGAAGATATATTTAGAGCAACTAAATTTATTCTTAAAAGAATTGACTAGAATTAAAAATTAATAATCTAAAAGGAAAGAAGAATTCATTTCTGTAATCAGAATTTTGAGAAAAAAAATACATAATTTTAATTGAGTTATGATTAAATTTTCTTTTCAGCATTATATTACCTTATTCAATTAGAATATTATTATAATATTTTAATTTATTTTTAAATTGAAAAAAAAAATTGAATTTATTTTATATAAAAAATAATCGTTTTTTTATAAAAATGAAAACCATTATTTTATTTATTTTATCTTTACTTATATATAAAATAAATTCTATTTCTTTTAATGATTCAATTTTAAATTTAGAAATTCTAGAATTATATATAAAAGAATATAAATCAATATTTAATCCAAATGATTCCTTGACTCATTTAATAGTGAGTTATATCAGAGAAGGTAAGTACACAGGAAATGCATGGTCAATGGCAGGAGGAAATGTCCCTTCTGATTTAGTGCAATATATTAAAAATAGAGATTTAGAAAATAATACAAATACAGAAGAAATAAGAAAATACCCTGATGTAATCTTACCTTCAAATGAAACATTAGACTTTGTTCATTTATTTGCTGTAATGAATGGAATAGAAAATGGAAATTCATATTCAGATAATTATGCTCATTTAGTTGGATGGGGTGGTGATACAGCTCAATTATTCCAAGATATAAAAAATGAAAAAGGTAATTTAGATGAATTAATAAATTTGACAAAAAATTATTTTGGAAAAAAAGGACAATTTGGTGAAGGGGATCTAATAGCTGATTTAGATGCACCTATTTTA
Source organism: Isotricha intestinalis (assembly GCA_023807065.1). NCBI lineage: Eukaryota > Ciliophora > Litostomatea > Vestibuliferida > Isotrichidae > Isotricha > Isotricha intestinalis. The sequence continues at coordinate 1,923 of JAJJLU010000955.1, forward strand.
TTAAAAAAAAAAAATGATAATAATACTTTTGCAAATATTATTTTTAATTATTATAATGGAAAAGAATATTTAAATAGAATAAATAATTTTGTTAAAATTACTTTTCCTTTATTAAAATCAAAGAATCAATTTAGAGATGAAATATTTAGGATATATTCATCTGATTTTTCTATTAAAGTATTAGAATGTAATTATGGTCTAAGGAAAGAAATTTTGACTTGTTATATTCCAGGAAATTTATTAGATCAATATAATTATCATCAAAAAGCAGCAGTTTATGTTTTTAGTGATTATTTATCCGAAGGATTTAATTATGAAAGTGAAAATGAAGATAAAGAAGAAAATGAAAATGAAAATAAAAATGAAATTGAAAATGAAGAAAATATTGAAAATAAAAATGAAATTGAAAATGAAAATGAAGATAAGGAAGAAAATGAAGAAAATATTGAAAATAAAAATGAAATTGAAAATGAAGACGAAGGTAAAGACGCAAATGAAGATAAAAATGGAAATAAAAATGAAATTGAAAATGAAAATGAAGATAAAGATGAAAATAAAGATAAAAATGGAAATAAAAATGAAATTGAAGTTACAATTGAAACCCAAAAATCTCAATCATATTTTTTTAAATCAAAGATAACTTTGTCATTTTTAATTTTTCTTTTATGATTTAAAAAAAAAATATTTGATTGATAAAACTCCATAATTTTGAATTTATTTAAATACAAAAAGTATTTTTCTCTATAATTAATATTCATTTTTTATTTGAAGATTTGATTAAGTTTCAATTTTTTACAATAACTATATCAATAAATATGTTGATATAAATTTAACACTAAAAATTTATAAAAATTAGTTTTTAAATAATATCATTATTTTAACATTTTATATAGTTTTAGTGATTAAAATTTAAAAATACTATTTTCATTAGTCTTTTTAATCTTTATTTTAAAATCGATTTTTCTCATTCATTCAATTTAACAATTTTAATTATCTTTTCTATTTTATAAGGGATACTAGGGAAAATTTAAGTTTTTTCTCATATACACAATTTTTTCAAAAAAAGAAGTGTGTGTAAATTATTATAAAATTATTTTTTATATTATTAATATTATAAAATATGATTTCTCTATTGAATTTTTTCAAAATTATCTTTCATTGAATTTAAATATCTTTCTTTTTCTATTACTTTTATTTAAATTTCTTTTTGGAATATTGAGTATTTTTAAATAATAACACTATAATAAATTCAATATTTGTTTATATTTTTAATTTAAATAAAGATATTATATAATTATATTAAAATAGATATTATTTTAAGAAGATAAAGGTTATTTTAGAATAACTTTTCTATTTGTCTGACTATTTTTAATTGTTATTGATTTTCAATGACACAATGATTTAAGTGAATTAAATAATAATATTTAAAATATTTCAAATAATTGAAAAATAATATTTCCATTTAATTATAGATGAGTTATTTAATTTCCTAAATAATAATTATAAATTAAAATATACAAAGTAATTCTCAAATAATATTAACCAAAAAATAAAAAAATGAAAGCCATCCTTAAACAACTTGAAAAAAAAATAATTGAAGAATATAAAGATAAAAAACGAAATAAAGATTTTATAAAAGAACATTATAAACATAGTCTTGAACTAATTAATCCAATAGTATCTGATGGAAATAGTATTATAAATGAATATCAATATAATATAATGATGCATTTATTTAACTTAGCAAGTTCTATTGAATATATACCTTCAATATTTATAAAACAAATAGCAAGTTTAAGTTTATTTAAAACTTTAGAAATAACTGGATTTTCATATGAAGTTCAAACTTCAAAAAGAACAGAATTTCTGTCTCATTATTATAAAATTGTTTCTATTATTATGAATAATAAATTCATTAAAGAAAGTAAAAAAAATATTTTTGAAAAAATTGTTTCTGATAAATTAAATGAAAAAACAGCACAATGGTTAATTAATTTATTTACTCAATCAAATGATAATTTGGATGACGGAACTAAAGTTTTATTAAAAGCAATTACTCAAACAAAATTCGAATTTTTTGATGCTTTTGCTCAAAATTTTAAAAAAGCATTATATGAATTAATAAGTTCAAACAATAACAAAAATTGGATGAACAAATATGTTTTTAAAATTATAGAAAAATGTCTCATAAAATTAAAAAATATTGAAAAAGAATTTTTAATTAAATTAGGAGAAATATGTCATAGTATAATTGATATTTTTTTAAAAAAAAAAAATTTAAAAATTAAAAAATTATATCAAATTTCAATTAGAATAATGTATATTATTTATCATAGAAGAAATGAAAAAAATTCAAAAATCATAAAATTTTTTAATTTAAAAACCCAACCAATTTTTAACATGGAATTATCAAATGAATTTAAAGAATCAATAATTCAAGATTTTATTGATGTTAATTTCTACATATTAAAAAAAAAAGATTCTTTAATTCAATTTTATCAACATTTTTATTCATTAATTTTTACAACAAAAGAATATAAACAAGTAGAATTATATACACAATGTATTGAAAATATATTTAAATATGAAATGACATTTAGAGAAAATGAAGTATCTCATATCTCATTTATAAGGCTTTTAATGAAAGATTTTAGCTCAAACAATAATTTAGACCAAAGTAATACTGCAATAAATTTAATTTGTAGAATTATAAATAATTGTCAAGAAGAAATGAAAATAAAAATATTAGAGGAAATTACTTTTACAAATTTTTCTTTTTTTAGTAATGAAAATAATATATGTTACCTAAAAAGTCTCCTTATTACTATTAAAAATAATGTGAGAAATAATAAAATTGGGGAATATTATATACAATATTTAGAATTATTATTTACTCATTCTTTAAAAGGTAAATGTAATTTTTCTGATTTTTTGGAATTTTTTAAAAACATTAAATTATCTCCTGAAAAATTATTTTATTTAACTCTTAGGTTTGCAATTAAATATTTCATTTATCTACAAGATAATAATATTTTTGATAAAAATTTAGCAAGTAATGAGATAAAAAACAATGTTACTACTTTTTTAGAAATATTAGCAATCAAAAGCATTGAAATTGAAACATTTGAAAAAGAATATATTCAAGAGATTTTAAATATTTTTTCATATTTTATAATTTTTAAACTTTTTGCTTATCCAAATTTAGATTTTTCCTCAAAATTAAAGTTAACAAATACAAATGATAATAATAGAGATTTTTCTATTTATTTAATAATTTTCGCCAATAATATTCCTGAACTTATTTTTAATAAAAATACTTTTTTAACATCTCCTGTTAAAATTGAAGTTAGTCCTTTATTACTTACAAAATTAGGGAATTCAAAAAAATTATTTCCTTCAGAATTTACAGATTTTGGTGAATTCAGTTCATTAAATATTGAAACACAACTTTATTTAGTTGCTATTTATTATCAATTTATTTCAAAATATTTTTTTATTAGAATAATTTTTGATAATTCTAATTCTGAAGAATGGAGTTCTCAATTGGAGATTATTGACTCAAAAATTCTTATAAAAAACTTAAAATCAACTAAATTATCGATTGTTAATTTAATGAATTTAATGACTGATAATATTTTTTTATATAATCAAAAAAATAATGAATTTCTTTCTAAAATGTTTACTACATTTTTTGAAAAATATTTTGATGTTCTAAAAAAAAGTTATAATACACAATTTAAGAGGGAATTATTGTCTTATGAATTAAAATTACTTTTAAAGTTATCATGTTATTTCAATTCTGAAATTAGAGGAAGAGCTCTTAAAATGATAAAAACTTATTCTAAATATTTTCCTTTTTTATTAAATGAATATGAAATTTTTGAATATTATGTTAATATTTTAGGGATTTTAATTGAACAATCGCTTAAACATTATGATTATTTTATTACAGAAATTCCACAAAATAATTTAATTTTAGAATTACCTTCAGAGAAAAAAACAATAAATCAAACATATTTTAATTTGTATAAAGTATTTGAAAAAGGATTACAAAAATCTCATATGATCAACAATAACAACATTGCATATAATATGAGTAATTATTTAAATCAATATACTATTAATCCTTCACTACAACGAGATTCTATGAATTATTCTGTAAATTTACTTCAAAAAATTTATAATAATATCAAAAAAATAGAAATTCCTCCTACTTTAAAAACAAGTGCTTATTTAAATCCAGAAAAATTCAGAAATTATTTAAAAACTCATGTCAAAAAAAATTATGATAAATATATGTCTTTAAGTTCAATTAATGATATTTTTTCACCTTCAGATTATGCAAAATCCACAAAATTACAATTAAGAAATAAATATATTGGTATTGTAGAAGGTAAAATTAATAATTTAAGAAATGAATTGAATAAAGATGATAATAAATGTTATTATAGATTCAAATATGATATCTCAAAAAACATCTCAAGATGTTTAAATGATAATATAGACACAATTTTACTCTCTCAAAAAATAACTCCAATTTTAATTGAATTAACAGCATTTATTGTTTATATAAAAAGAGATGATTTTAAAATTACTTTTAACAAGAATATAATTATTGATGAATTAATAAATATTTTAACGTCTATTCCATTACTATTAAATAATTCTTATGCAATGGAAACAGCTACTTTTTGTTGGGAATGGATTTTATATTTTGACAGAGAAATGATTCCTATAATTTTAAGCAATATTTCCACTTGTTTAAATCATTCATCAATTAAATTATATTTTTTACCAACAATGATTAAATCAAAAAGTGAAATTTTTGATTTAGAAAATAACTTCGAAGATTCAGTAAATAATGCAAAAGAAATTTATTATAATGCGAAAAATAAAATAGTAAATGAAATTTTATTTTCTTCTTCTGATAATTTTCTTAATCCAAATAAAAATGTTGAACTTATTAATGAAAAATTAAGTGAAAAAGCAAAAAATGTTCATTATGGAGAATTTATAAATGGACAAATTATTTTGTTAAAATTTTTAAAAGAATGTATGAATGAATTTTGTAAATGTGATATGGAAAAATTAAAATTAATCTATGATATAATTAAAGAATTTGTTGATTTAAAAATTGATAAAAATTTAGCAAGACATCCTTTATATGTTTATTTACATTTCTTTGTATTTAATATTTCAATGGAATTAATTGATATTATTAAAAGCAGGATTCCTCTTTTTGATAATATTAAAAAAGAATTAAATCAATTTAGAGTTTTAGTATATTTATATGGATTAAGATATTTTCAGTTTGAAAAAATGAGAAGAATGATTGAAAATAAGTTTCATTTGAAAGAAATTACAGAAACTCTAACAAATTGTATTGAGAATTTACAAAATGATGCAAAAACTAAAGAATTACTTCAAATAGAAGCAAACACTAAAAATATTAAAAAATCAAAATTTGCAAAAGTTGATATATTAGTTAATAAAATAAAAAAATCTAAATCAAATAAAAATGACCCAAATGAAAATTCAATGATCTATGATCATTTTAAAGAATTATTAATTTATTTAATTGATAATGAAAAAGGAAGACTTAGATATTGGAATAATCCATCATCAAGTCATAAATCAAACATAGATTTTTCAGAAGAAAAATTAAAAAAAATTTTTAATACTGCTTTTACTTTTTCATATAAATTAGGTATTAAACTAATTCAAAGATTTCCTTGGATTATTAAAAAATATCCTGAATATGTAAATCAATTAGGAATTGATATATATAAAGAAAAAAAAATCTTTTATAATCAACCTTTTGCGTTGAATCTTTTAGTAGAATATATAACAAAAAATAATTTAAATGATTTATCAAATAAAGATATAATGAAACATTTAATTTTTTGGAGATTTCCTTCTTTGAATTATGCTTTAAAATTTATTTCTTTAAAATATACAAAAATGGTCTTTTTACATAAATATTGTATTCATATGCTTGAACATGCATTAACAAAAGCAATAATATTTTATTTACCTCAATTAATTCAATCATTAAGAACTGATACTGATTATCAAGTTGCCAAATTTATTTTTCATAAATGTAAGGTTTCTTCAATGATAGCACATCAATTTCTTTGGGCTTTAGAAGTAGAAGAAGTTACAGCTCCAAAAATAAAAAAGAGATATCTTCCTAAAGATTATATTGACAATTTTAATAGTGAAAATATTTGTCGAATTCTAAGATTAAAAATATTAAAAGATTTAAATTATGTGAAAAGGAAATTCTGGTTTGAAGAAAATGAAATTTTTTCTCAAGTAAATGAAGTTTCTGGATATTTTCTTCATCCTGAAGGAGAATATGCAAATTTAAGTTTAAAAATGACAAAAGAAGAAAAAACTGATTTTGTAAGAAAAGAATTGGGGAAATTACAAGGTAAAATTTTACCATATATTTATTTACCTACTAATCCAACTTATAGATTATTAAATATATTACCAAAAAGTGCAATTACTCTACAAAGTGCAAAAAAAGTTCCATTTATTGTTTCATTTGAAGCAGTAGAATATCCTGGTCCTGATAAAGAACATTTTATAAATATGGGAGTAACTAATTTTATTGAAACTGAATTAAAGAATTCAAATAATAATGTCTTATTTACTACAATATTGACAAGTGTTAAAAATACAAAAACAGAAAATGAAATTGAAAATACTTCTTATAATAAAAATGATAATGAGGATATTACATGTTCAGATTTAAGTTTTGAAGAAAAAAATTATGAAAATGAAAATATTGAGCCTGAACAAGCAGAAGGAATTTTTATTCCCTCATTTCAACCAAGAGTTTTAGTATCAAAAAATTCAATTATTCATACCAATATTAATGAAATAAATAATAAAATTTTCCAAGATACTAATGAAAATATAATTGCTCCAAATAATATAAATAATAAAAGCTTTAATTTTTTTTCATTATCAAATTCTTATCCTTATAATGCTATGACTGACAAAAAAAATTTAGAACTAAATGATAATATTTCAGAGTTAAGTGATTGTACTTTAAGTGATTTAGATTTTGAAGAAAATGAAAATTTCAAAAATTCTAAAGTAAATAAAAAAGTATCTATCACAAAACATCAAATTGAAAAAAATTCTCCCAATCAAATTTATATGCCTTGTATTTTTAAAGTAGGTGATGATTTAAGACAAGACGCATTAGCTCTACAAGTTATTCAAATATTCCAAGAAATCTTTAATGAAAATAATTTAAAATTATATACATATCCTTATCAAACAATTTCAACAATAAGTAGAAAATATAAAGATTTAGGAGGATATATTGAAGTTGTAAAAGATACTGATTCAAGAGATCAAATAGGAAAAACTTATGAAACAAATTTATATGATTATTATATTTGTTCATTTGGGCAAGAAAATTCAAATAAATTTAGGAGCGCAAGAAAAAATTTAATAATCTCTCTTGCTGCTTATGGAATTATTAGTTATATTCTTCAAATAAAAGATCGTCATAATGGAAATATTTTAATAGATAAAGATGGACATTTAATTCATATTGATTTTGGTTTTATCTTTGATATATCTCCAGGAGGAAATATGAAATTTGAAAAAGCTGCATTTAAATTAACTAAAGAAATGATTCAAATTATGGAAGGAACAGAAAGTGAAGCTTATGCTACTTTTGTTGATTTAACAGTAAGAGCTTTTTTAGCCTGTAGAGATTATATGAATAATTTATTAGATCCTGTGTATTTAATGTTTAGTTCTGGATTAGACTGTTTTAGAGAAAATTCAATAAAACATTTTATTGAAAGATTTAAATTAGATTTAAATGAAGAAGACGCTGCTAATTATATGAGAGGGTTAATAAAAGTTGCAGCTGATAATTGGAGAACTAAAGGATATGATTTGATTCAAAAAATTCAAAATAATATTTCATATTAATTTATCAAAAAAATTTGGTTTTGAGAAATTTGATATTAATTAAATAAAATTTTTTTTCACAAAAAAAATAATTAAATATAGTAATAATATAATATTTCCTTTTTTGTCTTTTTTAATTATCTAATTCTATATAGTATTATTTTTTATTCCATTTTCTTTCTTTCCTTTATTCTTTGAATAAAATTCTCATAAATATATTCTTTAAAAATATTAGGAGAGCAATTAAATAATGAATGTTATTATCTTTGATTATTTTTTATAAATTCTAAATTTCATTGTATAAATCTATATAATTTTTTATGTTGGTTGTTTGTGATTATATTTGTCCATTTTAATAAATTTATAATAAATTCTCTAAAAAAACCAAGCACTCAAATTTTTATCAATTAAAATTAATAATTTTAATTTGAATCATTATTCATTTAAATTATAATGTTTTAAATCAAATTTATAAATAAATTATAACTTTAAAAATTTGGGTTTAATTTCATTTTTGATTTAAAAACAGAGGGATTATGGAAATAATAAATAATTTTAATAATGATAAATTTCGGTTAAACAATATGATTTATATCCATTGTTTCTTTCATTTTTTATTTTTGACAATTATTTAATCAAAATTTAAATTTAATAAATATTATTCCATCATCATAATATTTTGTATTTTTTAAAATATATAATTAATATATATATTGAAAATAAAAATAATTAAATCATTTTTATTTGATAGTTTTTAGAAATCATTTTTGATTGAAAGTTAATGATAATATATTCGATCTTTAAGAAAGTATAAAGTTGATAAAATGAAATTAAACTTCAAATATTAATATAAAACAAAGTAATTTAATTATTAAATAATAAAAGTTTTTTTAAATATATTAAACAATTAATTAGAATATTAATTTTATTCATGATTAACTCAAATTAAATAAATAATTTAAATGATTGAAATTTACAATTTAAATTAAATAATAAATAAAAACTTTCAATATATTATATTTTTTATATTAATTAACTTTAAAATTATTATTTCAATATATCAAATTTCCATTCATTTCAAAAATTAAACTTTCTTGTAATTTATATTTTAATTATTTTTTACATTATTATATTTTTTTTATTCATCTTGTAAAATCTAATCAGATTTACTTTTTTCAATTTTTTTATGTTTACATTTATTGAAAAATCCACTTTTAAATACTAAATGAATTAATTTTAAATGATTTAATTATATATTTGATAGAATAATATTGTTATTTTAAAATAATAATAATAATAATATTAATCTTCAAAATTGATTTTCATTTCTGAGTTAGTATCTTCTTTTAATTGTGATTTAATCCCTTTTTCTCTCTCAATTTGTATTTCTTTTTCTGACTTATCTTCTTCTTTTTTTATCATAAAAGTAACTAATAATTCTACTAATAATGAAATAAAACAAAGAATAAAACTTGTAAATTGAATTATAAGAGATATTTTAATTTTTTTTTGATATGTATTATAATGATTTACTATATTTGCATCAGTCTCATTTAAACAATTTAAATGAGAAACTAAAGAATTTGAATATTTTTTACAAAAAATAAAAGGAATAATAAAAAGTATTAAAAGAATTGAGTTAATTAAGGAATAAATATAATATATCTCTGTAAGTAACATAGAAAAAAATTGAAAAAAAATATTAATAAAAGACATTACTGAAATAAATACAAAACAAAATTTATATTTCTTTCGATTATTCATATAATTTGAAAAAGAATTTGAATTTAATGAATATTTCAAATAACATTCTTTATTAAATCCAGGGTAAAATAAAATATAAAGACTAGAATTTAAGTTATCTAATTTTGATAAATTATAATTGTGAAATAATTCATAAATTCCATTTTCTTTAAAAAAATCTGTTGAATTTTGATACCAAATTTCTTTTGAGAGTTTATTACTTTTATTACAATAAATAAAATCATATCCTATAAATAAATTATTTCTTGCAACATTCGGATATAAATGAGAACAAGGATATCCAAAAGAAATATTAAATCCAGAAATTATTTGTTTACCAATATTTTTATTTGTATAATGAATAAAATAATTTTTAACTTCTATTGGAATCGTATCATAAATAATTTCAGTATTATTTATTATTTCTTTATGAGTGCTATTATTGTTAATAATTATATCATTCAAAGGACATTCAATATTTTCATTCAAACAAACAATTTGGTTTAATTCATCTAACATTCCACAAATTTTCATTCCTTTTTGATTCAAACATTCTTCTTTTGTTTTTGTTGAATTTTTAATTAAAATATCATAATTTAATTTAATATTATCTTTGTTATTTATTGAACATAATTCACATCCATTAAATTTTGTATAATTTCTGCTTTTTATTTCATCCACATTTTTACAATATTTTTTATCATAATAAATATAAGTACTTGAATCTTGATTTACATTATTGATTATTGTACATACATCATAATTTAACCAAGGATTTTTTTTGCAAGAACCAATAAGAAAATTAAATGGATTTTGTGAACAATAACTTAGAGGTTGTTTAGTGTATGTTCTTCCTTTAGGAATTCCATTAAAATATCCTAATATATTAGTTGAATTTTCATCTTGACAATTTTCTTTATTTAAATTAATAATTGGAGAAGATTTATAATCATTTTCTAATTGAATAAAAACGTCATCTATAATATTTAAAGAGGGACAAAAAATTATATAAATTATGAGAAATGTTATGTAAATTAGAAAGAATAAAATACTATTGGCTATAATAACTATTTCTTTACAATCCATTGTTTAAAAATATTTAAATAAAAATATTAAGAAAAAATATATATAAAAAATAAATAATCAAATTAAAAATATATTATAATTATCAAAAAAAAAATTAAAAAATGAAAAAAATAAAATTTAACTGAAGAAATAAATCAAATATTATAAAAATTATTCTTTTGATATTATTTTTAAAATTTTATTTTGAAATTATACTCACAAAAAAAAATAAATTCAAAAAAAAAATATTTTAATTATAAAAACAATTTTTTGTTTTATTGAATTGATTATTCAATTATATGACAATTTATTTTTCAAATGATTGAATTTTATATTTTAACAAATACAATATTTTTAAATTCAATTTTTTTTTCTTTACATTTTTAAATATCAATTGATAATGAAATTAAGATTTATTTATTAATTTATATATATTTTTTATTATTGTTCTATAGAACAATATTCTTTCTTTCTGTTCAAAAAAAATAATAATTTAAAATTTCTATAAGAAAATTGATTCCAAATTCTTAAATATATTTTATTTTTTTATTTTATGACATAAATAAAAGAGGACAAAAAACTTTTATATTATTGATTCTACTTCATTTTCTTTTTTCATTTGAATTCTTTTAAAATTATCAAATAGATTTGTATTTAATATAAATTTTTTGAACTTTTTTGATAAATTATAAAAGTTGAGTTTTGCTA
>JAJJLU010000956.1:0-13231 GCA_023807065.1 Isotricha intestinalis
CCCAATGCCCAATACCCAATAACCCATCCACAATACCCAATCCCCAATTTAATTTAAAATTTAAAAATAAATTTTTAAAATAATTATTATTTTTTAAATAATGTCGTTTTATTTTTCTGTTAAATTAAAATAATCAAATGAAAAGATAATTAAAAATTTAAAAATCATTTATTAAAAGAATTATTCCTTTATAAAATAAATCTTTATTTTTTTATCCTATTCTCAATAAATACTATATTCACTTTTTAATATTTTTTTAATAAATAATTTTTATTTTTAATGAGTGAAGAAAATTATCTTTCAAATAATGGTATTTCAAATAATCAAAACGAAGAAAAAAATAATCTTAATTTATCATCAGATTTTCATAATAATATATTGAATAATAATAAAATACATTTACCTCCAATTCAAAATTTAAATAATTTAATATTAAGTTGTGTAAAAAACGAAGAATATTGCTATTCTTTTATAGATTATTTAAAAAAAATATATCATATAAGGCAAATAGATTATTATTTAGCATATTTAAATATAATATATTGTTTTAAACCAAAAGAATTAATAGAAATGTCAAAAATGAGAAAACATTTAAAAAATAAATATGGAAGAGATGATCCAGGATTTTTATTATTAATAATAATATATATATTAATTTCTTCAATAAGTTATTCAATTACATTTGGAATATATAATCCATTTAAAATATTTAATATATTCTTTATTCAAACATTTGTTTTTTTAATAACATTTGGCTTAATAATATCAATGATAAGTAAAATAATAATAGATAAATATTTTAATAATAGTACAACAAATCAAAATATTGAATTTATATATGCTTTTGATATTCATTGTAATGGCTTTGTTCCAATGTATACTTTTTGTTCTATTATTCCTTTTATTTTTATAGGAATAACATCAAAAGATAATTTTATGATTGAAATATTATTTACTAATTCTTCTTTATGTATTGGAATATTATATTATTCTTATGTTACTTTCATTAGTTATTTTTCTCTTCCTTTTGTTCGAAAAAATAAATTTGTTACTTTAGGAATTTGGCCTATCATTTTTACTTTTTTTATTGCAACTTTATGTAATTTCAATTTTTTTAAATATTTCTGTTCTATGTTCTTTTCTACTGAAAATATATAATTAAATAACATATAAATTCGATATTTTATTAAGAAAATTATTATATTTATTAAAATTTCATATATTATTTATACATTAATTTATTTATTTTTAATTTTTCAATTATTAATTTTAATGAGAATAAATAAGAATGATAAAAAATTAACGATTGGTCTTTCTAAGAAATTATATTTTAGAAATAATATAAATTCAAATTCTAACTCTTCACAATCATTAAATACTACAAGAACAAAAATCACAATCAATAAAAATTTACTTTGGAAAGAACAACAAGAAAAAAATAAAAATAATAATTCTATTTCTTATGATAATAAATCAGTAATAAAAACAAAAAATAAAAAAAGTGAAGATGTAAATTATCAAACTCCAGATTTATTAAAAAATGAAATTGAAATTAATTTAAATCAAAATTTTAAAAATAAACAAAATTATCTTTCACCTCAAAATCAAGAAAATAATAAATTAATAAATGAAAATTTAAATAAAGATTCTCAATCAGAATTGTCATTGAAAAAAAATAATATTAAAAATATAAATCAAACAAATTTTAGTTTTTTATTACATCAAGTAAGTAAAAATTTAAATAAAACATTTTCAACTTTATATGAAAATAATAATAATAGGTCTTTAAGTTCTAATAATTCTTTAAATAATAGTATTGAAACAAATAATACAATTAATTTTCCTCAAAGAAAAGAAATAAATAATTTAAGTTTTAATTCAAATTTAAGTAATTTAAGAAATTCTTTTACTTCATTAAATTCTGCAAGAAATCCAATTAATATAAAAGAAAAATTAAAAAATAAATATTTTGAAATTGAAAATGATAATAAAGATAATAAATCAGATAATAATATTTCTTTTGAGGATAATAATAATAATAAAAGAAGAGTATATTCTAATATTAATTTAATAGAAAAAAATAATTATGGAAATGAAAATTGTAAAATTGATTATTCATTATATGAAAAAGATTTAGAACATTATTATATTTTAGAAAATAAATTAAAAGAAATTTTATTTAAATTATCTTCCTATGAACCTGCAAATAATGAATGTTATGATTGGATTAATTATTATTTTAATGAATTTATATATAATAAATTATTATATTTATGTAAAGATTTTAATAATAGAAGAAATTTAACTTATATTATTAAAATTGAATTATTATGTTTTTGTTTGTGTTATCATGTATCATATGACACTAATTTAAGTAAAGTACTCATTTTATTAAAATCTATATTTGAACAAATACATTTTAATTATTTAATTTTAGTTAGATTTATTTTACATAAAACAACAATGACATATGAAAATTATGTTTGGTATGAAAAATTATATAATATAATAAAAAATGAATTAAATATACAGTTAACAAAGAAAGATTTGGATGAAAATAATATAATTCAAATAATAAATAATAATATCAATACAATTGGAAATTACTTTAAATTAATTATAGATAATATATATTCATCATTTTATCAACCCCAAAGTAAATTATATAAATTTCCTTCAACATTATACGGTAAAATAGAAGAAAAATTAAAATATTCAAGAGAAATAATATCATCTTTTTTTTTTGATGCATTTTCCTTTACTGATAATTACACAATTGAAGATATAATAAAATTTTTTAATTTATTTCTTTTTAAAACCTCAGAACAAAATACTCCTTTTATATTATCATATAAAGTCAAATTTCAAAATGGAGAAAATCAAACATTAAATACAAAAAATATAAATAAAGAGAATAATAATATAAACCTAAACATAGAAAATAAAGGGAATACAATAAATCAAATAAGATCACCATTATATTATTTACCTAAAATAAATCCAATATATAAATATTCTTTAGTTTTAGATTTAGATGAAACTTTAATATATTTAAAAAGAGATTCAAATGGAAAAAGTAAAAGAAAAGTAATAATATTAAGACCTTTCTTACATGAATTTTTATCAAAAATGAAAAAAATATATGAATTAATATTATTTTCTTATGAAATACAAGAATATGTAGATCCAATAGTAGATTTAATAGAAAAAAAAGAAAAATATTTTGAATATAGATTATATAAACAACATACTAAATTTAATGGGAAATACTATATAAAAGATTTATCTAAATTAGGAAGAGATATAAGAAGAATTTTAATTATTGATAATATATCTCAAAATTTTAAATTACAAAAAAATAATGGGATTTGTATAAAACCTTTTTATGGTGATGTTGTGAGTGATAGAAATACTTTAAAATTTTTAAGTATTATTCTTGAAAAAATTAGATATGATGCTGATGAAAGTAATGATATTAGAGATAGTTTAAGAAAAGAACAACAAATTATTTTTTCAAAAATTACATCAAACCAAGAAAATTAAATAAATTATATTATAATAGTTTTTTACCTATAAAAAATAAAAATTTATATTTAAAAAAAAATGAAAATCCAAAATATAAAAAAACTATTTTTTCTCTTAATTTTAATAACAATAAGTATTGAAATAGAATTAGATGAAAGTGATATTCAAGAAATTCTTCGTCGTCAAAAAGCAAAAAAAGATGCACCAATAAATGATGATGGAGTAGATAATCGTCCTCCAAATTTAGCAATGGTAACTTTTTTCCCAGAAAGAAAAAATGAAATTGAAAGATTTTCAAGAATTTTACAAGAATTTTTAAGTACTATGGGAATTTCTGCTCATATGGCTAATATACATGATAATGAATTAATTTTTACTTATCCTAGAGGAAAAGAGCTTAATACTAAAGTCATTGTTGATAATTTTAAAGATGTTATTAAAAAAATTGATGTTGCTGATTTTGATAAGCAATGATTTATTATTTTTTTTTTTTTGATATTTTTAAGAATATTTCTTTTAATTTCTTTATGATTTGTTTTAGATAGTTTTTTTTAATATTAATTATATTAATTTTTTTATATTTTTAACACGTAAATAATTTGAAATTAAAAAAGGCAAAAAAAAAAAATAAATTATAATATATTTTATAAAACCTAATCAAAAAAAAATATTTAAATATTTTCATCCTTAATAATAAACTTACTAGCAAATTCATTTTCACTTAAAGTTTGATCATAATAATAAGTAAAAGTTTTACTTTTAATTCCAACAATTTTTTCTAATTTATTTAAATATCCTAAAGCATCATAAATACTTTGTTGTATATCAGCTTTTTCTTTTTCTAAAAGAGCAATTTCTTCTTTTAATCTAAAATTTTCTATTTTTTGTTTTTCAATAAAATTATTTAAAGCATCTTGTAATAATTTAATTTGAGGTTTTAAATCATGAATATTTCCTCCATTACATTCTTCAATAACTTTATTTTTTAAATCATTAATTTCTTCTTTTAAATCTTTCATTGTTTTTTTTATTTGTTCATTCTTAAATAATAAATCATCAAGTGCTGATTCAAGTTGTCCTATTGTGGATGATACTGCTGCACTCTCGTTTTGTTCAAAGTGATATAGTAATTTCAATTCACGAGGAAGAGGATTAGATAAAAATTTTAAAGATTTTAATGAAGTATAAAATGTCTCGTTATAACTTTTTAACATTGATTCTTCTTTAGAAAATTTATTCTTTTTTTGAACATTCATTTTTTTTTTTAAGTTTTTTTTCAGTTTTTTTATTATTTTTACTTTTTTTTTAGAATTTTTATTTACGATTTTGGTAACATCATTTATTTTTAATTGGCTTATTTAAAAATATTATTCAGTTTTAATAGTTTTAATTTTGTTTCTTTTTAAGTTAAAAAATTCAAAAAAAATAAATAAATCTAATTTTTATTTATTATTATTAAATTAAAAAACATATATAAAATATTTATTATTAAAAAAAAATATTTTAATATTCCTCTAAATATAAACTAGAAGTGAATGGAATTCCTCTTCGAATTTTTATAGAAATATTTTCAAATTTTTTTTTTAAATCTAAATTAGTAAGTAAAATAGCACAATCACATAATTCTTTTAATAACTCATCTAATCTTCTAATATTTCTAACTAAACTTCCACAATATACATCTTTAGCTTCATTTGAAATTTCTGCAAAACTTTTTTCTCCTTGAAACCAATATAAAAAACATAACATTAAATCATATTTAAAACTTTTAATATAACTTTCTTTATCTTTAACATTAATTTTACATTCAATATAAATTTCAACAACTCTTTCAATATTATTTTTAACAATATTATATAAATTAATTAATTTTTCATTTTCTTCAATTTTTTTTTTTTCTTCTTTAAAATAATTGCCTTCATTAACAAAACAAGATAAAATTAAACATAAATCTTCTTCATTATATTTATTAAAAATACCATTAAATAACATTTCTGTTAAAATTATTGGTTCACTTGTTGTTATTAAACAAGCAACTTGTCCTTTTAAAGTTATTATTCCATTATCATTTATATAATTCATTCTATGAAGAACTCTTCTCATATTATTTAATTGTTCATTTAATACTAATTTATTTAATTCATTTAATTCTGAAAGATAATATTTTATTTCCTCTTTTATTTTTAATTTTTCTTTATATTTATTTATTATTCTTTCTTCTATTTTTGTATTTAATAAATTTTTTTTTATTAAAATATTTTCAATAGAAGTTATTTTATTTTTTAATTCTGTTATTTTATTGTAATTTTCTTTATATTTTTTATCTGTTATTCCTAAATCTAATATTGGATCATATATTTTAATATTATTTTTATTTTGATTATATATTTCTAATAATATTTTTTCTGTATTTAAAAGAGAAGTTTTATTTTTTAATATATCTTTTGGAATTGATATTTTTATTTGAGATATATTTTCAAGAGAATTTATTTGAAAAGGAATTATTATTCCTTTCCCATTTTTTTTAATCATATCTCCTGCAATTAAAACTCTTCTTTTTTCAAAATTATCATAATTACTTAAATAAACTAATAAATAAGCTATTTTTTTATCTGACATTTCTTTATTAAATTCTTCAATTTTTTCATCATCATTTTTTTCATAATTTCCTTCATTTTTAATTAAAAAATATTGTTTATCAAATTTATTATATTTAGCAACAAATTCTTCTTTTTTTTTAGCAAAATCAATGAAAAACGCAAAACCAAAATTATTAATAAATAATAATCTTCCAGGAATAAAAAACTTTATAATTAATTTTAAATTACTTTCCTTATTAAAAAGCAATAATCTATTTTCTTCAATTAAAATTTCAATTAAATTTTTTACTTCAATATAATTTTTAATTAATTCATCTCTTTCATAATTAGTATCAAATTTATTATAATCATCAAATAATTTAACAACTAAATTTTGAATAAGAGGAATAGCTCTTTTACTTTGAAATTGTCTAAAAGATCTTTTTAAAATATATTCACATTGAACACCTTCAATTCTACATAAATTTAAAATTTGATTAAAATTAAGTTCAAAAGAAGAATTTAAAGGATCACTTTTACCTTTAAAAATATTTCTAATAATATTAATGTCCATTTTTTTCTTTAAAATTAATATAGTAATTCCTTTTTTATCTAAACCTCTTCTTCCTGCTCTTCCACTCATTTGAATAAATTCTCCTCCAGTTAAATTTCTTTTTCTTTTTCCATCAAATTTTTCTATATCTAAAAATATTACTGTCTTTGCCGGCATATTTATTCCCATTGAAAATGTTTCTGTTGCAAATAATATTTTAATTAAACCTTCTTGAAATATTAATTCTATTATTTCTCTTAATATTGGAAGTAATCCTCCATGATGAATTCCTATTCCTTTTATTATTAATTCATATATTTTATTTATTTGATTTATTTTCTCATCTTTTGAACTTAATTTTGATATTGCATTAAAAAATATTTTCTCTATTAAAGTTTTCTCCTCATTTGTTGTTAAATTTATTGATAATAAATTTCTCGACATCATATCAATTTGTTCTTTACTAAAAGCAAATATTATACAAGGATCTAATTCATTATCAATAATTAAATCAATTAATTGTTTAATATCATTATTATTAGAATAAAAATAATTAAAATCTTTATTTGTATTATTGAATAAATTATAAAAATTACTTTCATTATAATTAATTAAATTTAAGCTTCTATTAAAATTATCTTCTTTAAAATTTCCATATTGATCAACAATATTAATAATTTCATTAGAAAGACTAGGATAAATATAATGTTCAAGTGGAACAGGTCTAAATTCAGTATAAACAACATGACAAATTTGATTTTTAATTTTAGAAATCCACATAGCAAATTCTCTAGAATTAGGTAAAGTAGCACTTAAAAAAACAAAATTAATATTATTTGATAATAATATTATACTTTCTTCCCAAACAACACCTCTTTCTTTATCTCTCATATAATGAATTTCATCAAAAATTACCCAAGCAATTTCTTTTAAAATTTGAGATCCTTTATATAACATATTTCTTAATATTTCAGTAGTCATTATTAAACAAGATGAATTTTCATTTATTGTAACATCACCAGTCATTAACCCAATATTATCATTAAATTTATTTTTTAATTCTCTATATTTTTGATTACTTAAAGCTTTTATTGGTGATGTATAAATTACTCTTTTTTTATCTCTTAATGACATTGCGATTGCATATTCTGCAATTACTGTTTTACCTGATGATGTATGTGCACTAACTAATACTGATTCATTTTTTTCTAATATTTTTATTGATTCTTTTTGAAATGGATCTAATTCAAAATTATACTTTGTTGCATATACTTCTATTTCTTTCATTTCTGATATTTCTATTTCTTTTGGATATATTATTTCATGTGTTCCACCTTCAAATTTTATCGATTTTATATTTAATGATGATTCTAATTTTATATTTATTTTTGGATCTTTTATTTCTTCTAAATTTAATTTTTCTTTGTTTTCTTCTATTGTTTTTTTTATTGTGTTTATTTGATTTTTTAAAAGAATATCTTCTATTTCTAATTCGGATTTTTTTAATGTATTATTATCATTATTATTCTTAATTTCCATTCGTTCTGTTTTTTTATTTAGGTATTTTATAGATTGAGATTCTTTTTCTAAATCAAATGCTTCAAACAAATTATCTTCTTCCATTTAAGATAATTAGATAAAAAATATTTTTTGAAATTGTGAGAAATTTGTTTTTTATATATGATAATAATTTAAATTAATTAAAATTTAATGTATTAAAAAATTAGATTATATAATGATACTAAACTTGAGTAAATTGCTATTAAATATATTATTGTCATTTATATTTGTTTTAAGAAATTATTTTTGATTTGTTTGATACATTAATTAAAACTGATAAAATTCAAGAAATTAATATTAATTTTTTTTATGGAAAGCAAATTTAGGAATTCTTAATAAAAATAAAAATTCAAAAAATTAACTGTTATTGTATGATATCGTAGATTTTATAAAGAAAAAAAGAAATTAAATAAATATTTTATATTTTTTGTTTAAATATTTAATCAACTAATAAAAAGAACAGAATAATTTTTAAATAGTATTTCCAGCTAAAACTACTTGATTACTATTATTAAATTTTTTTAATTTTTGCATAAACAAATAAAGCCAAATAAGAACATAAAGCAGAAAGAACAATAAAAACACACAATAAAATAATACTAATTTTAACATCATAACTAACTCCTTCACAATAACTAATAACATTTAATTGAGGATGTAAAATTTTTTTAACTTTTTCTTCAAAGTTTTTAAATTCTTCTCTGTATACTCTAGTATTATCATAATAAATTTCAACAAAGAATTTATCATCATTATTTTTTCTTAATTCAAAAAATTGAGAAGAAGCAAAAGGAGTATAACTAAATTCTATATTTAAACTATCTTTTAAAAATCTTTGCATAGCAATTAAAGTAGTATCATGTCCACTATACATGACATATTTAGGATAACCAGCAGTTTCATCTAAAGTTTTAGTTTTAATTCTATATTTCATCCAATATAATATATTGTCTATTAATAAACTCATTGTTATTGTTCCTGAATCTTTTGCATAATAATTTTGTTCTATATCTCTTCTTTTATAATATTCAAAATCTTCACAATCTTTTTCAACTTTTTCTATATTGTCTTTAAATTTTTCTATTGTCTTCTTTTCATAATAATTTGATATTATTGCTTGACAAAATATATTTACATTTCTATAATTTTGTTTTAGAGATTTTGTTTTCATTGATTCATTAAAATAATTATCTATTATCTTTGTCACAATTGATTTTATTAAAGTTTCATTGTTTAAATTTTTATTGATTTTATCTAAATTTTTTTTACATTTTCTTGGCCAAACATAATCTAAAACTTTAATCATTTTTATTTTATTATTTATTCTCTTTTCTTCATAAGTATTAATAGGAACTGGATAATAATTAAAATTTTCATTATAATTAATTTTAGATAAATCATAAGGTATTTTATTTTCTCCTTTAATTATTTGAAAATCATAATGAATCTGATTATACATTCCTAATAATTGAGATTGAGCAGACATTATAGTTCTATTTAAATTTGTTGAATAAACTAATATTTCTTTTGATTTATATTCATAATTTAATAAATTTCTATATCTATTTTTATTTCTTAATCCAATTAAATAATGTTGTTTTACTCCATTTAATGTTAATTCTCCTGGACCATCTTTCCATTCATTTCCAAATATATCTTTGTTTTCTTTATTTAAAAATAATGGAGAATTTATTCCATGACGAAAATGAGTTAATGCAAAATATATTTCTTCGTCTTGACATATTATTTTTACTATTAAATATAGGAGGAAGAGATATTTCATATATGTATATATATTTTTTTTTTTTGTTTGATATTTTTTTTTAAATAAATATTTTTTAATTTTTTTAATATTTTTTAATTAAAATTAAAAATAAAAATACTTAACAAATATAAAAAAAAGAAAAAATCATATTGAATCACAATAAAAAATAAATTAATCATTTATCAAAAAGATAAAACGTATTCATTATAAATGAAATATTTATAGGTCAAATTGTAAAAAAAAATAAAAAAAAGAATGAGTTCAACTTCTAGAAATTCATACTTTAAAAAACAATATCAAAAAGGGAAAAGTGGCATAAAATCATATAATAAATATAATGAAAATGAAATATTTAATAAAATAATAAATGAAACTTCTTCTTCAAAAAAAGATAATCAAAATAAATCAAATATTCAATCAGAATATAAAATCTATTTAAAAGAGGAAAATTACAATAATAAATCAAATAAAAATTTCAATAAATTTTCAGATAAGAATAACAGAAAATTTTCTGGAGATTCAGCAAATGAATCAACAAGTAATGAAGATAATAATGAAATAACAAAATTTCCAAATAATAAAATAAATAATAAAACAAAGGAGAAAACAACATTTAAAAGTAAAGCAGATGATTTTAAAATAAAATACAAAACAGAATTATGTAAATATTATGAAATAAATGGATGTTGTAAATTTGGTGATAATGTAAGAATAAAAAATATATAAATATATTTAGTGTGCATATGCTCATGGAAAAGAAAATTTAAGATCTAAAGTAACAAATTCAACTTCTTATAGAAGTAAAAAATGTTTTCAATTTTATCAAAATGGTTTTTGTCCTTATGGAAATAGATGTCAATTCGCACATGAATTAAAAAGTAATATTATGAATAATCCTTATGATAAAAATATTTCTTATTTAACTATTATTCAAACTTTATCTAAATTCGAAAATATTAATAATATTAAAACTTTAGTTGAAAAAAATAGACTTCAAATTTTCTCTAATTTTACTTCTTTTAATAATAATAAAAGTAAATTGTTTAATGATATAAAATTTCTTGTCGAAGAAGATAGTCATTTGTATAAAAGGACAAAATAAAAAAAATAAATTTTCTTTTATTTTTTTTATTTTATTATACTATCTTCTTATTTAAAATCAATAAAATTCAATATTTTAAATTATTAGTTTTTTATAAAATGTTTTTAGTATATAGTGATAATGATTAGTTAAATCAGTTAAAAGGGAAATTTTCTTTTATAGAAAATATTATTATCAATTTTATTCTTTATTCAAGAAATTATACAGGGATAGATTTGCATATCTATTATAAATAATGTTAAAAAATTTATATATAAATATTTATAAATGATAACATTTTATAATATTTTTTTATTTTTAAATTATATAATATTTAGAAATGCATAAAATTATAAAGAACAATTCAACAAAATCAAAAAATTGGAAAATAAATTTAAATAAAATTATATAAATCTAAAATAATTATATTTAATTAAAAGGAATTTTTATTTATGAAATCATTGATATTGAAATAAATTTATTTATAAATTATTTTTTTAACTTTTCAAAATTTATTTTCCATTAACTAAATAAATTAAAATAAATTTTTCTGATATTACTTTTATACTTGATTAAATATCTAATAAAGTTATTAAAGGAAAATAAGGAAGAATCAAAATAATAAAAGCTAATAAGAAAAAATAACATATTATCATTAAAATAATATATAAAATAATTTTAAATATGAAAAATAAGCATAGTTCATTATTTTTTAAAATAAAGTTTTCATTTTTAAAAAAACAATTTTTAAATTTTCTGTCACAAAATTTTCCAAATCCAAAGAACAAAATAAAAAAAGCAAAAAAAACATAAAGAAAATTTATAAGAAAATTCAAAAAAAAACCATTGTTTTGATTATGATAAAATTCTTTATCAATTTTAAAATAAATTTTACAATGATTAGGAAAATTTTTTTCTAAATGAAAATCATTATAATCATTATTACAAAATTTACAAAATCTTTTTCTACATAATAAACAAACTTTAAAATTATTTCCTTTTTTATAAAATAAAGAATTTTTATTACATTTAGGACAAATATTATCTTTATTTTTAGAATATAAAAAAAAATTTTCATTAGAATTAATATTTAAAACATTTTTTTTAGAATATTCTTCCAAAATAAAATCTAAATTATTATTATTTAATTCTTTAATTTTCTTAAGAGAAAATTTCATAGAATTTTTATTAGAATTTAAACAATTAATATAATTAACAGGAATATTATCAACAACAATATTTTTATTATATTTTCCTTCACAATTAGGAACAGGACATTTAAAATTAAATAAATCATTTTCTCCTTTTAAAATTAAACCAATAAAATATTGTTTAATGCAATTAACACAAAAAATATGTTTACAACTTTTACTATAAATAATATCTCTATGAGGATATAATCTATTACATATAATACACATTGGTTGAATTTTTTTTATTGATTCTTCTTCATTACTTCTTTGAGTTATTTTAGAATAAGTATTAGTTTTATTATATTCATTATCATCTCTTGTTTCTATTATATTTATATCTATATTTTTTATTGTTAATATATTATTTATTCCATTATTATTTCTTCTTCTTTCTGAATTATTTCTTACTATTATTTTATTTTCTAATTTTTCATTTATTCTTTTTTTTTCTAAATCTTCAATTTTTATTGCTTTAATTGTTTCTTCTTTTATTTTTTTAGTTGGAGATGTTAATAATCTTTTATTTTTAAAATTTGTACCATTTAAATTTAATGATATTTTCATTTTTCTTTTTTTCAAATTTGAATCTGATTTTTCTAAACAACTCAAATCTGAATTGTTATTTTTTGTTGTATTTATAAATTTATTATTTGTTAATATTGTATCATCATTTGAATTTAATATATTTTCTTGGTTTTCTATTTCAGATTTTATCTCTTTTGATTTATTATTTTGATTTTCATTTGATTTTATTGTTAATTTTGAGGTATTTAACATTAAAATATTTTCTTTATATTATCTATTTATTTTTTTATTAAAAATAAAAATTTTTTTTATAGAAAAAAATAAGATAAATTAATTATTTTATTTTTTTATTATTTTATTATTTAATTATAATTCAATATCAGAATTATATATTTTAGTGAATTGGGGATTGGGGATTGGGGATTGGGGATTGGGGATTGGGGATTGGGG
>JAJJLU010000957.1:0-13231 GCA_023807065.1 Isotricha intestinalis
ACGCATTAAAGCTGTTTTAAAACTCTAGAAAATGATTGCTGTTCTTCAAAACAATAAATAATTGATAAATAATATTAATAAACTAATAATGAAAAAGCTTTTCTCCTTTTTATTCTTTTCTCTTTTAATATCAAATATTTTATGTAATGAACCAGAACAGACATCAGAACAAACACCAGAACAAACACCAGAAGAAACACCAGAACAAACACCAGAAGAAACACCAGAAGAAACACCAGAACAAACACCAGAACAAACACCAGAAGAAATAACAGAAGCAGAAGCAAATGCATATGGAGGAGCATGTACTACTGATCCTGATACTTGTGAAGATACATCAACTCAAGTATGTTCAAATAATAAATGTGTATGTAAAAGTGGATATGCCGAAAATTCTAAAAAAGATGGATGTGTTGAAATAGTAGGTTATGGAAAAGATTGTACAAATAAAGCTTGTGCTGCCTCTCAAACTTGTGATTCTAATAATAAATGTGTTTGTGCTACTGGTTATAAAGAAAATTCTGATAAAAGTGGTTGTGAAAAAGATAATTCTTCTGACTCTTATTCTCCTTTCATTAAAAATTCTTTAATGATTTTACTTGGAATCACAGTTTTTTAAATTATTATTAACTAATTTATACATTTAAATTTTTTATAAAAACATTTATTATTAGAATCACAAGTTTGAGAAATATCATAAGCTTTACAATCTTTTCCATTACCTACTATTTCAACATATCCACTTTTACATACACATTTATTATTTGAACAGAAATATATATAATTAAATAAAAATTCTTTTAATAAAGTACAAATGATTATCATTTTTTTATATTTATCAAAAAAGATGTGTATGTTTTTATTTAATTACTTTTTCAAATACTTTTATTTTTATTTTTTGATAAGATATTTTTAGTTGGGGTATTGGTATTGGCATTAGCCCTGGACTAAAATATTATTGACATATTTATTGAATAAAACATAAATCTTTTTCCTGATTATTTATTTCAAAATCCATTTATTTTTTTTAATTATTTAAATAAAAAATTTTTTCATTATCAATAAAAATTAGAATTAGTTCTTATTTTTTTTTACTTAATTTTTTTATTTTTTTGAGTAAAATATGATTTTATCTTCAATTATTTAGATTTATATAATTTAAAAATTTGAAAAAGATTTTTTTCAATTATTCAATTAATATTATTTTAAATTACAATAATAATAACTGCTACAGTAATTATTAAATATTATTTAATTAAAGAGGTTTTAAAGTATAAAATTTGGGTTATAAAAAAAATATTAAAACAAACCAAAAAAATTAGTCTTTACATTATCCAGAGAATGAAAAAAATATTCATCATTAATTTTGAAAAAAGATAATAAATATTTTTCTCAATAATGAAAAGAAAAATTATATTAAAATCAATGGCAACTTTAACTTTAAAGAATGTTTCATTCAAAATTGAGCCTAATTTATCAGAAAATATATCTCAAGAAAAAAGATTATCAATCCAAGAACCAGAAAAAGAAAAAAGAAGAAATTCAAAAGTAACTTTGAATTCATTGGATGTGAGTACTAAAAATTCGATAAATAAATATAGAAGATCAAGACCTTCAATTTTTTTTTCTGATATAAAATTAAAAAATAATTATTCAAATTGTAGATTAGATGCTTATGGAAATAAAATTTCCAAGGATTCTAAAAATTATCAAGTTACTTTTATTGATCAGGTTTCTCCTGAAAAAATTGCTGAAGTAGTTTTAATAGAAAGTTCTTATTCACTTGAAAAAAAAGAAAAAGAGAAAAAAGATGAGAGTTTTTGTTTGTGTAGTAGTTGCTTTGTCTTTTGAAAAGTGTTTACTAAAATAAAATAATATTATTATAAAGTATTATTTGATTTAATTAATTTTATTTTTAATATTAATGATGAGAAATTATAAATTTAATTATTTAACAAGATATATATTAAAAATTTAAAATTCACTTATAATTTTTAATTATCATTTTAATTAAATAAGAATATAATCAAGGAAACTTTAAATAATTTTGGGAAAATAATATATAAGGAAAAAAAGCGTATTATTTATTATATTACAAGTTTGAATCAAATCATTTTTTGGCTCTTAATTAAATTTATATATTTATATTAATGTACATTTAAGAATTGATTTTTTTATATGAATTCACTTAAAAATTGAGTATTATTATTTTCAGAATCATCAGATGATAAATTTTTTTCTTCTTTTTGATTATTATTATTATTTTCTAATTGTTCCTTTTAGTTTTAATTATTGAAATACCAATAGATTTTATTATTAGATTAGGATGAAAAGAAAAATATTTTTACTTTTATTCTTATTTAAATTATGACTTAGTTCTTTTGATAAAAATTTCATTAATAGAAGAAATAAAAATCATTTATTTATAAATTCCTATTATAATATATTTGATTGTTGATTCAAATAACCCTCAATTTAATGAGTGAAATATCCATCATCATTTTTTTGAATTTCATATTTTCTTCTTCCAATTGTTTTTTACAAATAATTTTTTTTCAAGAATATGAAAAATAAAAGTAAAATACTTTTAATCTTTTTTATATACTATCAGTTTTATTAACTTTACATTTTCATTGAATAATTTTTTCTTTACTTAAATTTAAAATATATATATATGATTAATATATTATTATTTTATCTAACAATGTTATCAATTCTTCATTATATAAAAATTCTATTTTTCATTATTATGAATAATTTTTAAACATTTTATCTTTGTGTTATAAGGAGAATTTTTTTTTGTTTGTTTGGCTGAGAGTAGTTTTCATAAATATATTATTCTTTATAAGGAAATATAATAGTCTTTTTCATTTATTTCCATAGAAGAATTATATTTTCTTTTATTAGAGTTAAGCTTAATTAATGCCATTTGTTTTTTATTGTTTTATAAAGAATTTAACACTCAAATTTATCTTTTGAATATTATTTAAGTTATATTGATATGTAATATTGTTATTTTTTGTAATTTGAGAATTTTTTATCCTTGTTTTTTTTTAAATGTCAAATTGAGATGATTTGGCTTTATTTTGTAAAACTATTTTTTGAGTTATTTACACTTTTTTTCATTTATTTTTTTAATTAATTAATTGAATAAAAGGAAAATTTAAAGAATTAAGTTATATTTATCTTTTCTTTTTATTAAATTGATGTTTATATCTTTAAAATATAATATTAATTCAAAAATAAAAAAAGATTTTTTAAACTTAAATTCACATGAATAACCCAAAAAACAAAAATAAAAAATATTTAATAAAATGTATTACTTATAAATAAATTAACAAAAATTATTTAGGTCTTCCTATTTCTTTTTAAAGTTCATATTTTACAGAAATTTCTTCAGAACATTTATTTTTTGGAACTGAAGGTTGATTTATTCCATATCCAGAATGTTTATCACATTTCATTTCATTTTTTAAGATTTTATCAGTTTCATCTTGCTTTATAATCCTTTTTTTGCATTTTGTACATAAACATAAACCTTTTTTTAGGTTTATCCTTTTTTATTATTTTTGATATTACAATTTATTTAATTTTTTTAAATCATTTTATTAAAAAAATATTAAATATAATGGAAAATAGTTAAATAAATTTATTATATGATTTCAAACCTAATAAAATTGAATTCATGGAAATAATACTCTAAAACAAACCCAAAGAATTAAATAAAAAATTACTAAATCCGATTGTTTGTTAAGAGTTAAAATATTCATATATAAAATAATATTTTTTATCACCAATTGTAATAAAAAATTAATATCATCCTTTTAATTTTGAAAGAAAACATTTTAAAAGAAAGCGAAATAATTTATATTCCATATGAAAAAATGAAAATCCATTTATATATAATAAAGAAATTATTATAATTCTACTTTAAAAGCTTTATCAAATATTGTTTTAAAGTAGCAGATGATATAAATGTAAATTTTTTAGGAAAAGAAAATGAATGTATTATAAGAGAAATTTTGAAGGAGTTTATTATAAAGTTAATAAGAAACAATTTGTTGATGAACATAATGTTTTAATTCATGGTGAAATTTTTAAATATTATTTTGGTTTAAAAAAATTATTAAAATGAAATAATGTTTAATTTTCAAATGAAAAATTTATTATTTTTTCTTTTTAAAAAATTAATTAAAAAATATAAAGGGAATACAAAATGAATAGAAAAAAAAACAATTTAACAAAATTTATAACAACTAAAAAAACTTCATCAACAGAAAAAGAAAGAAAATCAAATTCCCACTCTCCTCCTAAAAATAACATGAAATTTCATTACAATAAAATAAAAGAAAAAATATTATTAATAAATTTAGATGATACTTTAATTCACTGTTCTGATAATTATTTATATCATGCTGATTTAATAATACCTCAAACAATATTAAATGAAAATAATCAAAAAGTTGAAAAATATATATATATAAACTTTAATCCAGGAGCAATTTCTTTTATTGAAGAAATATCAAATTATTTTGAAATAATAACTTTTTCTTCTTTAATTTCATTAATTGGAGAACAAATATTAAGCTCAATCGATTTACAGAATAGAATTTATTTCAAATTATTTTTTGATAATAATGATCTCATAGAAAGAATAATGAAAGATTTAAATATTTTGGGAGATATTAAAAATATTATTTTTTTAGATAATTCAAAGCCACCAATATATAATGAAGCAAATAGAATACCAATAAAAAATTGGTATGATAGTTATAATAATTTAGAATTATATAAATTAATTCCAATATTAAAAAATTTAAATGGTTTTTATGATGTGAAAACTGAAATATGTAAATTTGTTCAAAATAATACTTTTATTTGGGGAAAAGCAATAAGTTGGATTCGAGAATTTTTATTAAATACTACTTATTTAAATGAAATTGATAATATTCTTAAAATGGAAAAAACGAATATTGATATTCAAATCAGTTCTCAAAGAAATAGAGATAATAATCAATATAAATTTTGGACATGTAATACTTCTAATGATATTTATAATGAATTTAATAATTCTTTTTATTTAAATCTTTATGACAAAACCATTAATGAAATTAATGGTGAATTTGAACATATTAATACAATAAATTATAATAATAAAAAAAAAAATAATAATGATTTTATTAAAATCACAAATGATTTTGATAAAGAATATTGCATTCATTCAATGGAAAATGAAAAAATTAATAGTCATAAAAATTGGAATAAATTTATTAATCATCCAATTGAAAAAAAAATTGAAAGAAATAATAAAAAAGATTATTTCATAAGAAGTAATTCCATGAATAAAAAAAAAATTCAAATAACTAAAAGACCTGCTTTATCAAGCTTAAAAGGAATTATAATGAAAAAAAAAACTCATAATAAAAAATTAAATACAAGTCAAGATAATGTACTTTTTAAAATTTTAAACAAAAAAAATTTAAAAAATAATTTAAAAATTCATTTATCACAAGATAAAATTCAAAAAAATAATCCTTATCAATTTATTTCAAAGATTAAAAACAAAAATAATAAAAATTCAAATATTACTTTTAAAAAGAGAGGAAATCATATTCCTTCTCATAGTATAACTTTAAGTAATTCCATAAGCAATTCTCAATGCTAATATATTAACTTTTTTAGTATATATTATATTTTTAAATGTATATAGTCTTTTTAAAATTTAAATTAATTAACTTTTTTGTTAAATAATTATAAAACTAACATTAAAAACATAAAATTAAAGTCTCTTTTTAAAATATTTTAAAATTTCTATTCTCTATTCTCTTTAATGCTCATTAAATATATTTCCTTTTTCATTAAATTAACATATTTATTATCTTTAATCAATTATAAGATTCAATAAATTTGTTTCACCTTATCATTTAAAAATAAGTTATTTAAAAACAAACAATCTTTTTAATTTTTTTTTCATATGAATTTTTAAAAAAATTAAACTTGCCCCAAACATTATAAATAATATTTTAAAATCGAAAAAAAGTGGAATCGAAAAAAAATTTATTAAATAATATATTTTTATTTGTAAAATATGAAAATTAATGAAATTCAAGAATAATCAAGTCAATAGTAAATATAGTAATTAAGAAATAATTTGAAAAAAAATTATGAACATTTATTTGATTTTTGTAATTTGATAATGAAATAACAAAATTCAAAAAAATTATATAATAAAAAAAAACATTGTTTTTATTTTCAATTATTTTGAAAAAATGTCACATAAAATCAGATAATATTTCTAATTATATTTTTTAAGATTAATATAATAAATTTTTTCAGTTTTTTTGTGTAAAAAAATTAAAAAGACCAAATTTTCATTGTTTCATCATTAGAAAAAGATAAGATATCTTCATTATTTATTTGAATAAATCCATTAATTTCTCCATTATGTGCATTTTCAATGAATTGTATTTGTTCATAATTATCACATTTAAAAATTATAATATTTTCATCCCCTCCAATTAAAATAATATTTTTATTATTAATTATTTCAATTCCAAAGCATTCAATTTCAATATCAATTGTAAATATAATTTCTTTGATATCAACTGAAATAATATATAACTTTCCATCTTTATTATTATTAATAATTATCTTATCATTATCAATTCTTTTCAAAGAATTTTTATAATTTGCCCAATATTTTGTTAAAGATTTAATACATTTATAATTATTATTTTTTAAATTCCAAAATTTAGTTTCTTCTTCTCCTGAAGAAATTAATAAATTTTGATCTTCTAATAATAAAAAAGAATTAACTGAATTTAAATGAGTTAAAATTGTTACACATTGATGTTTACCTTCAACTTTTTCTTCCCAAATTTTAATTGTTTTATCTTTTGAACAAGAAATAATTTTCCCATTATTTAAATATAAAATTTTATTGATTATATCATTATGAGAATGTGATGAAGGAATAAATTCATTTAATACAAATTCATCTTTTATTTTTATCCAAGTTTTTATTCCTTTTCCATTTGAACATGTTATAAAATTATTTTCATCTTTAATACTTAAATCTTGAATTAAAGAACCATGGGCAAAGGGAATTGTTTGTAAAATGTCAAAATTTGAATTATAAATTATTATTGAACAATCAAAAGATACTGATACTAAATTTCCAGAAGGAAAAATTCCTACTGAGGAGATTATATGATTATGCACATGAATTACTTTTTTTTCTTTTAATTCTAATTTTTGCTTTTTCAAATTTAATTTAATTGTTTTTTTATATATAAAAATTAAGGATATTCCATTATTTATTTTTAAAGTTTTAATTTATTATTTTCTACAATGATAAACAATAAATCATAATATCTTCCATTGAAGAATTTTTATCATATCATTAAAATTAGATTCAAATTCTTCTTCATAATTGATTAAGTATTAAAATCAGTAAATTTTATTTGAAATTCTAAATTAAAATATATCTGACACATTATAATCAAAAGAAATTTCTTTTTTATTTATCATTCTAGAATTCATTTAAAAATGAATAAAATTATCTAATTAAAACATAAACCCAAAAATTTACGCTAAAAATAATTTAAAAAAAATTTGATTAGTATTTTTTCTTATTAAATATTATAATTTCTCTTATTTTTTTAAATTTTCCTAATTCATCTTTTATTTATATATTAGATGATTTCATATTCATTTATATAATTAATTAAAAAAAAATAATAAATAATTTATTTTTAATGTATTAAATATTTTTTCAAAAAAATATTAAATTTATAACAATGATTAATGCTTATTGTCATGTTAACACTATGTTTTAAATTTTTCTTTATTTAAAAAGTTCATATTTATGAAAATTACATTTTATATTTATTTTATCATAATTTTAACAACATCTAAGTAATTCAAAATTAAATTTTATATTATATTGATTTTGAATGAATTATAATATAACATTCTTTTTTGATTGTTTTTGTTTTTTTTTTTACGTTATTTAATTTGAAAATTAATCCTTTGAAATACATTTGTGATTGACGATTGACTAAATAATTTTTTTTCTAATTTATTAATTGAGTATTAAAATTTCTCTTATGATTTGAATAAAATAATCAATAATCTTTTTTTCAATTTTAATATTTTCTCTTTTATTATTATTAATATATATCACTAATGCCTTTATATTTTATTTTTCTTGAGCTATTTTTTGATAAATTTAAGTTATTATAAAAAAAAAGAAATTTGAATCCTTTTTTTTCATCTTTTTCTTTCGTATAATAAAATTTATATTTAGGAACACTTATTAGATGAAATATGAATGATATGAAAAAATTTTCTCTTTTTTATTTGAATTTTTCTTCTTCGTTTAATATATTAACTATATATTCATTTAAACTTCAAAAATATATATTTTTTAACAATTTGATTTCCATATAATTAGGGACCAAATATTTTATTTAATAAATCAAATCTCATATTTTCATAAATATTTTTAAAAAATATATTTAATACTATTTATTCTCCATTTTATTCAATAAAAAGATGAAAATAATTATTAAGTTAAAAATTTAGTCTAAGATAACTATTTCTATATAAATTTTGTTTATTTTCAAAATATGAAAATTGCCCTTCTTTTTAGTTTGAGTTTTCTTTGATAATTTATTTTATACTTATTTGTATAATAATTTGTTTTAAAATCCTCCATTTTTTTTAAATTTTCTTTCATAAATTGAAAAAAAGTTTATATTAATGAAATAAAAAATTATTATTTAAAATTTTAAATATCAATATTGTTTTGACTAACTCTGGATTATTTTTTTATTTTGATAAATTTTTCTAACTTAATATCTATTTAATATCCAAACAAATTTATTATTTCTTGATTTAATAATTTTAATATTTTTTCATCTTTTTTATTTTTTTTTTTCATTTCTGAAAATTTATTATAATTCATTACAAATTCATTTAAATATTGATTATTGATTTCTGGATTATACATTTTTGGTAAATAATCAATAATATTAGTTTTATGACTAGATATTGAAATATATGGTTTACATAAAAATTTTAAAATTGAATTTTCATAAGATTCAAAAATTACTGTGTTTAATAATTCAATCATTTGCATTTTATTAAAATAAATATGAATATCAAGATTATATAATAATTTATCAACTGCTTTTTTCATATATTTATTTTTTTTTTCTAATTTTTTTTTTGCTAAATTAAAACAAAACAAATATATAAAAATTTCATAAAAATTATAAATTAAACAAATTTCAGCTTTTTTATTAAGTTCAGATTGTGGTCTTAAATTGATTGGATTAAATTTAAAATTTAAAGAATTTTTTGAATTTTGCAATTCAAATGATTGAGTTGATTTATTATTTATATGAGTTATACTCACTTTATTTTCACCTTTCATAAACAATGTCACAGATTCATTTTTTTCGTTTTTATCATTTGGATTTATATTAATTTCTTTATTACTTTTAGGTTTAATATATAAAATAGATTTATTAATATTTGTTTCTGAATTACTTCCTATAAAACTTAATTTATCTTGATTCAATTTATTGTGATCATATTTATAAAAGGTTTTAATATTGAATTTTTGATTTTTGAAAATTTTTGAAATTTTTAATTTTTTATATATATTTCTAACAAGATTATGACTATCTGTCCCTTCTACATTATTAAATTTAAAAATTTTTCTAATTACTGAGTTGAGAGCATAAAATTTATCTAAATAAGAAATAATATTTTTTAAAACAAAGTAAATTAGAGAGCAAATACTAAAAATTCTAGCAATTACATTAGAAGCTCTCTCATATTCTCTTGAAATATTTGTTCTTTTAGTGTCTGCTCTTAAATAAATTCTTGCAAATTTTTCATAATCATTATATTTTTCTGAAAATCTGTTTACTGATTTTAATAAAAAATAATCATCAAAAAATGAATAATCTAAATAATTTGTTAAATGAAAATTATCCAACAGTTGATTTGTGAAACTTTTAAATTTGTTAATTTTATAAAAAATATTTCTTTTATTATAATTAATTGGATTTATTTGAAGAAAAGAATCAAATAAATAATATTCAAAAGGTGAGGAAACATTATCCATATCCATAGAAATAATAGGAGAAAAAATATGTAATTTACAATCATTATTTGTTAATAATTTATAATAATTATCATAATAATCTGGATCTGTATATTTGGCAATTAAACTTATTTCATAATAATTAAATATATTATCAGTATATATACCTTGAATTGATTCATTAAGATAATCTGGACAAAAATAATCATTAGTAATATTAATTAAATCTATTTTATCAGGTGAATAATAATTAAAATCTGAATATTCACATATATGGGTATTAATTTTATATTTATTTACTTCTCTTTCATTATTATTTTTATGAATCGAAACATAATGAAATTCATATGAAAAAAAATCATTAAAAATATCTGTTGAATTTTCTTCTCCTTCACAATCACCTTTAAAACCAATTCCATATGAATAATTTTTAAATGATATTATATCAGTTTCGGATAATTGAGAATCATAATAATTTATTATCATCCTTTCTTTTTCAGAAAAAGAGATTAATGAAACCACTACAAAAATAAAAGTAAAAAATAAAAAAAATATATATATTATTCCTCCTAAAAAACTTTTAAAATATTCATAATTCTTATATTTTAAACTGAATTTTGCACCAAAGAAATCAAAATATTGAATAAATTTTATTAATTTTTTTTTCATAGTTTTTTTTTATAATCTTAAAATTAAAATTTTTTATTATTTGAAAACAAATAATATATTAAATAATTTTTTTAAATATTTTTTAAAATGATAAAATGGTATTTTTGATTTCAGATTGAAAAATTGTTAAAAATGAAATGAAAAAAAATATTATTAAGTTTCAAAAATTAATAATAATTAAGAAAAGTCTAAAGAAAAAAATTATTAAAATATTGAATTATACAAATAGTCTTTTTAATAAATTCCAAAAAAAAAATACTTAAACCTTATTAATATTATTATTATAATTTTCATTTCTCTTTTCCTCATCTTTTGATTTAGAAAGAAGAATAATATTAGTGACTTTACCGATTTTAACAGCATAATTTTCTAAATTTCCGTTGTTGTCACTTTCATTTTTTATTTCTTCTTTAATACTTATTTCAGTAATATTAATACATTCATTATATTTTTTTTACATTTCTTCATCAGTTAAACCACAATTATTTACTTATTCTTCATTAAATTTATTTTCATTATAAATATTATCAAATTCAAAAACATATTGATTGTTGCTATAATAATATTCTTCTAAAGATTTTTTGTATTTTCTTTATTTTTTCAAAACATTTTTTCATTTATTATTTTATTTATTTCATCTTCATAACAATTAAATTCAAAATTAAAATTTTTACCAAGATTTGAAAACACCATACTCATCATATCTTCCTCCAAGTTTATCAAAACCAAAATGTTTCAAATAATTTTCATTTTCAACTTATTTGAGTAGTATAAAATCCTCTATTATTTATAAATCTATCTTCTACTTCTTCTTTTATTCCTTCTATAAATTTTTCCATTTCATTTTCTTATTTTTTTTTCATTAATTAAATTTTCATATTTTTCTAATTTTAACTCCATTTTTTTAAAAAATTTTTTTGGTTTTAATTTAAAATTTAAATTTTAAAAAGGGTTTGACAACAAAAAAATCGGAAAATTATTTAAAAATTTTTTATTTTCTTTTTTTTTGTTTTTGATTTTTTAAAGTTTTTTGAATTGCTATTTAAATCACTTTTGGAAACTTTTATTTGATTTTTGGGAAAAAAATTTTTGATGAAAGATTGATTTTAGTATATAGAAATTGTTGTGTTAATTACATAAAAGTTAAAATAAAACGTAATTCATAAAAAATTACTCTTTAAATTGATGTTCATTTTCTTAAAAATTTTTTTTTGGTTAAGTAAGAAATATTTTATAATTAAAATCTCTAAAAATAATATTTTATTTTTTAATTGAAAAATAAAATAAATTAATATATTTTTATTAAATATTTTTTTGTTTTTCATAAAAATAATGTCAGTGGGTCTTGAAAATGGAAAAAATGATAATGAAAATGAGATTAAAATCAAAGAATCTCCTTCAATTATTATATCGCAAACCTTAGAAAAATCATTTTCTGATTCTTCAATTCAAAGTTATAAAAAATATACAGATTTATTATCTTTAAAAGAAGAAAACAAAAGTTCTGAAAAAATAATAAATTCTTTATATTTTAATAAATTAAAAACAAAGTCTAAAATGTTATTCAATCATAATTTAAATTTTAAAGGAGTTATTCAAAATTCAAATAAAGAAACAAACAATAATAATAATATAATTCAAAAAATTCAAGAATTAAACGATAATATTATATCAAAGAATCAAAATAGTTTTTTTAATAATAAGATAATTTTATTTAAAAGTCCAAATAAATCGCAAACTCAATTAATGTCAAAAATGGAAAATATTAAAAATAAAATTGGAGCTTTAAAAGTTTTTTTTGGAGATAATAATAACACACTTCAAAAAAAAGAAAAAAAATTATTAGCTGGATTTATTAGTAATAAATTTAAAGAAGAAGATGATATTGAAGAATTTAAAAATCAATTTGAAATACGAAATAGAAGTCCATTTGGTTGTTTAGATTTCCAAAGAAAATTTAAAACTAGTTTTAATGTAAGTAAATAATCAATTTAAGTTTACAAAAATAAAAGAATAAAAAAAAAGACTTCACATTTATTCTGAAAAATTAGTCTTTTTACATATAAACAAAAAAATAAGTAAACTTAATTCAAAATTTGATATTTATAAGGTATAAAAAAATTTATATACATTTCTTAAAAAATAAACTTATAAAAATGTAAAAAAATTTTAAAACATTTAAAAAGAGAAAACTTAATTTGTTTCATTTTTTTTAAAAGTCTTCAAATTTATTATTTTTTCATAAATTATTAAATTATGAGA
Organism: Isotricha intestinalis; assembly: GCA_023807065.1. Lineage (NCBI taxonomy): Eukaryota > Ciliophora > Litostomatea > Vestibuliferida > Isotrichidae > Isotricha > Isotricha intestinalis. The sequence goes on from JAJJLU010000957.1 coordinate 13,049, forward strand.
ATTGAATTCTCTGAAAGAATTTTGATTTGGAACTATAATTTATTTGACATTTTTTTATTATAATATTATTTATTTTATTTTTTTTAAACTTTTTAAAAGTTTTTTATTTTTTTATCCTTATTATTTATTTTAAATAAAAAAAGATAAAAAATGTTGGGGATTGGGGATTGGGGATTGGGGATT
>JAJJLU010000958.1:0-13207 GCA_023807065.1 Isotricha intestinalis
TCTTTAACTTCATTAAATTTATCTAATTTTAATACTAATAATGTTAATAATATGAGTTATATGTTTTCTGGTTGTTCTTCTTTAACTTCTTTAAATTTATCTAATTTTAATACTAATAATGTTAAATATATGAGAAGTATGTTCTCTGATTGTTCTTCTTTAACTTCTTTAAATTTATCTAATTTTAATACTAATAATGTTGAAGATATGAGTAGGATGTTTTGGAAATGTTCTTCTTTAACTGCTTTAAATTTATCTAATTTTAATACTGAAAATGTTCAAGATATGAGTGATATGTTCAATGGTTGTTCTGAATTAACTTATTTAAATTTATCCAATTTTAATATTAATAATGTTCAAGATATGAGTAGGATATTCTGGAAATGTCCTAAATTAACTTCTTTGAATGCAAAAGATGAAAAAATTTTAAAAAAATGGAAAAAATAACCTAAAAAATTTAAAAAAAAAATCTTTGGTTTTTTGATGTTTTTTTTTTATTTTTTCTTTTTTTTTTTATTTATTTTTTTTATATTTTTTTTGTTAATTTTTTTAGTTAAATTTTTCAATTTTTTGTGATTTGAATTTTGTTTTTGAATTTTTTTTTTTAAAAAATCATTTTTTTGATTTTTTTATTTTTATAAATACTATAATTTTTAAAAATATAGATTTATTATAATATAAAGATTAATTTAACTATAATTTTGTTTTATAGAAAAGATTAATTTTTAATACAATTATTTTGCGAATTTGATTCATTTTTAAATATTTTCTTCATTTCTTTCATTTTTTTTTAGTTGGAGTAAAAAAAATATCTTATAAAACTTTTAAACATTTTTTTTTAAATGTTTTTTTTACCATAGAAAAAATTATACTATGAAAATGATTTATATTTAAAAAAACATAATAATCAAAATTTATAACAATAAAATAATTAAAATTTATTGATTCATCCAAAAAAAAAATTTGTCATTTTATTTTATATTTTTTTAATATCAACTTGTCAATTTACAATTCAAAATATTAGAACTTCAAATGTTAATATTTGAACTGATCTAAATAATAATATTATTTGAATATTCTAGAATTCAATTTGAAAATCAAAAGAAATTAACAATGAAATTATTTTTCAATGTGATTTGTTTAACTGATATATAAAAGGAAAAGATTATATGAAATATGTTATCATTGATTATTATCCTTTTTAAATTAGAGGTTTAATAGTATGATGAACTTAATTTAATGTATAAGGAAATTTAAAATATTTTAATTGTAGAAGTTAATAAAATTTTCTTATAAAATTTTTGTTTTTTTATTTGTTATTTAATTTATTTATAATTTTTTAATTTCTTTTTCCAAATTTCACAAAATTGAAAAAATTAAATAATTAATAATTATGATTATCATTATTATTAAAAGGATTTTCATTTTTATTGTTAACTAAAGACATAAATTTTTCATTATCCATTTTTCCTTCAGAAAACATGAAATTTCCACTATTATTTTTAAATTCAGGAATTTTATTGACTTCATTATCCCAATCAATATTAAATTTAGTGATTCTTGGTTTATCAGCTAAAACACTTCTTACAACATGATCAATTTGAATTATTTCAGGTTGATTTAAATTCATTTCTTCATTATCATAAATATTATTTAAATAATATCCACATCGAAAAAATTCTTGATTATTATAAGAACAACATAATAAAATTGCAGTAACTCCTAAAATTTCTCCTTCAGGAATTTTTTTATAATCTGGTGCATTTGCATCAAAAACAAATTTCATTGAACCTAATTGAAGAGGTCCTATTTCTAATGTATCTAATATTTGATCATATTTTTCATCATCTGCACTACCTATATATATCATTTTCCATTCTATTTCTTTTTTTAATTCTGATAAACATTCAAAAACTATCTCAAATTTAAATGGATCTGTAAAACGAGCTTCAGGGTTTTGGACTATTATATTTAAAATGTTTATCGAAGACATTTTTTTTTATTCTTTTTATATTTTTTAAATTATTTTATATTTAATTTTTACTTCCCGCCTTTTTTTAATTTTTTTTATGATGATTTTAGTCAAAAAAATGAATAATAATTAAGTAATGATTTCTTTGAATTTAATATATTTTTGCTTTGATTATATATTTTTTTTTAATTTATTCTTTATTACATATCTTCAATGAATATATATCCAAACACACTTAATAAGATATTTTTGTTTTCTCTTAAATAAAATATATTAACATTTTTTATTTCATCAATCAGTGTATAAAATAAATGTTTTAATCTGATATGATTATAATTTTTTTCAAATGTCTGTCTTTCATTTGAAGTTCAATTGACATATATATATAATTTATTATCAAAAAATATAAAAAATTATTTAAATCATTTCTTTTAATTTAAATCTTAATCAAATAATCCATTAAATAAATTTATTACAAATAAAATTTTTTTAATTCTAATATTATTTTTTTATTAGCTTTCTTTAATTAGAAAAATGTTTTAATGACTACAATCCTAAAGAAGTAAAATTAAATATAAAATATCTTAAAAATTTAAAGATTGATTAAGAGTAACAATATAATTAGGAGGTTTTTAAGCATTATCATACAGATTAAACAATTTACATTGAATTAAATTTAGAACTTAGGAGGAAATCCAATAATTATGTTAATTTCATTCTATTTCTTTTATATGAATAATCTTTTGAATCTCAATTATATTTCTTTATTGTATTAAATTCCTTTTTTTTTTAATATATTTTTAAATAAATAAAATGTAAAAATTTATCTTTTACATTTTTACTACATTTTTATTGACATATGTAAAATGATTATCAAGCAAAAACATGATGTACAATAAATTATCTTATTTTATACATTATCAATATTAAATACAGAAATATTTATTTTTTTAGAAGAATTAATAAATAAAATTTTTAGTTAAAAATTAAACTATTAAAATAATTAAATAAAAAATTTAAACTTATAATTCAATAAATAAATAAAAATGTAAAAATTACATTTTATTAAAGTTCTTATTAAATAATTTACTTAATTTTAAATATTTTGTAAATCCTATATTCTTTCTATATATCTTTTATTTCCTTAATTAATTATTAAATAAAACCTTTGAAAAAAAAATTAGTCTAAAATATTTAGAAAAAATAAAATGGGTGTAAAATGTGTAAGGCAAATTTATTGTTGTAATGAAACAGACCTTTCACATCAATCAAATCACACCCAAAGAACAATAAATCAAAATTCAATTAACACAAATAAAAACAACAATAAAGAGACTATATTAAAAAAAAATTCAATTTTTAGCGTAAATTCATTTGCTAATAAATTTATGAGATTAGAAACTAAAATGTTAAGAAAACCATCAAAAAGTATTAATCCTCCAATAATAATAAACAATTCATTAAAATTTATAAATGAATTATCACAATTAACAATAATAGATGGTAAATTAGGAAAAAAATCAGAAAAAGATATTAAAATGATAAATGCTATATTTGAGCAAAATTATTTTATAAAATCGTTAAGTGATCAAAATAAAGAAGATATAATGGCAGAAATAAGATTAGCAAAAATAACTTCAAATAAATTTATTATTAAAGAAGGATTTGAAGGTAGATTTTTTTATATAATTAGAAATGGACTTGTTGAAGTAATAAAAAATAATAAAGTTTTAAAAAGTTTAAGTAAAGGAGAAAGTTTTGGTGAATTTGCTTTATTAAATAATTCATTAAGAACTTGTTCAATTAAAAGTATTGTTCAATGTGAATTTTGGATTTTAGAAAGAATATCTTTTAGAAAAATAATAGATGCTACAACAAAAGAAAATTTTAAAGAAAATAAAAAATTTATCAAATCAGTAAATTTTTTAAAAGTATTAGAAAATTACCAAATTTCAATATTATGTTTTGGATTATATAAAGAAATGTTTGTTGAAAATCAAATAATAGCAAATGAAGGAGATTATGCAAATTGTATTTATATCATAAAAGAAGGAGAAGTAAATTGTGTAAAAGAAGGAAGAATAATAAGAACTTTATATAAAGGAGAAAATTTTGGAGAAAGAAGTATTTTTGTTAATTCAAAAAGATCTTTGGATCTTATAGCAAAAACAAATTGCATTTGTTATTCAATTAGTTTTGAAATTTTAATGAATGTTTTGGGTCATTTTTATAAAGATATTTTGTTATCACAAATTATAAAGATGTCTTTTTTAAAAAGTGAATATTTTCAAAAGGTTAATTTAAATTTCATTGACAGAATTTCTAAATTATTTAAAATGAAAAATTTTAATAAAAATGAAATTGTTTATAAAAAAGGAAACTATATGTCTGAAATTGTAAGTGTTATTATTGATGGAAACTTAATCAATAAAAATAAAGAAATTATTGGTAAAAGAGGTGATATTCTTTTTGACAATAATTTATTTTATTTAGGTAAAGATGCTTTAATATATGATTTATTTGCTGATCCAGATTGTTTAATATGTGAAGCTGAAACAAATGAAATTTTAAAAATTTTAAAAATTCAAAATTTCCAAGAATTAATAGAAAGAAGTGATTCAATTAATATTTTATCTAATTCACAATTATTAAGAAAATTTCACTTTGATAAAATTGAGGAAATTTTATTAAAAATGAACAAAAAAATATATAAACAAAATGAAACTATAATAAAAAAAGGAAAAGAAGGAAAAAATATTTTTTTTATTAAACAAGGATCTGCATTTGTAGAAAACAATTTACAAGATACATCAGATAATACTTTTGGTTTAAAAGAATTAGGAATTTATGCTTGTATAGGAGAGAATTTATTATTTAGTAATTATTATAATAATACAATTATTACTTCTTCAAACTGTGAAATTTTATACATCAATAAAACAATCTTTAAAGAAATTTTAGGTGATAAATTAATTAATTATTTAAAAAAATGTTTATTATTAAAAGACAAAAATCTTAATTTACGTGATTTTGATTTTTATGGTCATTTTAATGATAATTTTAATCCAGTTGTCAGTTTAATTAAATCAAAGACAAATCACCAATTTTATGTTATAAAAAGTTATATAAAAGATATAATTATAAAATTAAATTATTTTAGTAAAATTGAAGAATTTAAAAAAATAAATTTAATGATAGATTATCCTTTTATATCAAATTTTATAAAAATATTTCAAGACCGGAATTTCATATATTTTTTATATGAATATATTCCGGGAATAGAACTTACTGATTTAATAAATGAATTAAATCATCCTCCTTTTACAATGTCACAATTAAGATTTTATTTTGCGAATTTACTTTTAATTATAAATTATCTTCATTCCAAAAACATAATTCATCGTAGCATTCAGCCAAATAATATATTAATAAATGCAAATGGTTATTTAAATTTAATAAGTTTAAAAACAGCGAAAAAAATAGAAGATAGGACAAATACAATAATTGGAAATTTATTTTATTTAGCTCCTGAAATTATAACGGGTGAAGGTTATTCATTTGAAGCTGATTATTGGTCAGTTGCTGTTTTAATGTATGAACTTTGTTTCGGTGAAATTCCATTTAATGGTAATGAAGATGATCCAATGTCTGTTTATTTTTCTATTATAAATAAGAAATTATCTTTTCCTTCTAATTTCTCAGATTCTTTATTTATGTCATTATTAAGTAATATGCTTGAAAAATGTCCTCATAAAAGATATTCTAGAATTGAATTAATACAAAATCATCCTTGGTTTAAAAAATTTAATTTTCAAGATGTTGAATATTTAAAAATCAATCCTGAGTTTATTCCTAATGTTGAAGATATTTTATTTGAAAGTAATCAAAGTTTTTGGAAACATTCTCTTATTATGTATAAAGATTGGCAAAAAAATTCAGGAATTATTATTGATGATAATAAAAGAGAAGAATGCGAAAGTTGGTTTGAAGATTTTTAATTTTATTTTTTGTTCTCTATTATTGTATTATTTATTTTATATGTAATTCTGATATTAAAATTTTTAGTTGATATTATTTTGGTAAAATATTTTTTTAAAATATATAGTTTTTATAATTAATTTATTACTAAAAAGAATAAAATAAAATATGAATAATGAAAATAATTTAGATACAATAAAAGAAGAAGAGAAGAAAGAAGAAGAACAAAATGAAGAAGAACAAAATGAAAAAGAACCAAATGAAGAAGAACTCAATGAAGAAGAAATAGAAAAAACAGAACAAGAAAGAAAAGAACAAGAATTAATTAATCAAGATATATTAAGTAAGGTATTTTTTGAGAGATATAAGTGTATAAAGAGATTAGGAATAGGCTCATTTGGAATGACTTATAAAGCAGAATATAATAATCAATATTATGCTTTGAAATTTGAATTAAAAAAAAATTCTTTAAATTTATTAGAAAACGAAGCTGCTATTATGGCTCATTTAAAAGGTCCAAATATTCCTTTAATAAAATCATATGGTATTTCTGGAGAATATAATATTTTAGTCATGCAATTATTAGGAAAAAATTTAGAGGAAATTTTAACTAATAAAAAAAAAAGAAGATTTTCTTTAAAAACAGTGTGTATGTTAGCAACTCAAATGCTATCAATTTTAGAATATATTCATAAAAAAAGTATAATTCATAGAGATATTAAACCAAAAAATTTTTTAATGGGATTAAAGGATTTATCTCAATATATTTATTTATTAAATTTTGGTTTAGCTAGAAAATATAGATCAATATCAACTTTAGAACAATATCCTTTTAATTCTGAAAAAAAATTAACTGGAACTGCAAGATATGCTTCAATTAATGCTTTGAAAGGATTAGAACAAAGTAGAAGAGATGATTTAGAATCATTAGGTTATGTTTTAATATATTTTTTAAAAGGAAAATTACCTTGGATTGGATTAAAATCGAAAAATAGAGAAGAAAGAAATCAAAAAATATTACATAAAAAAGAAGAAGTTTCTCCTTCTGAATTATGTAGAAGTTGTCCTAAAGAATTTGAAAAATTTATTAAATATAGTAGAAAATTAGATTTTACAGAAGACCCGAATTATGAAAAATATAGAAAATTATTTGGAAATGTTATGAAGAGACATCAATATAATTTTGATTATATTTATGATTGGACTTCTAAAGAAGATTTAAATGATAGAAATTTTGTTAAAAATGGAACTGAGTTAGATAAAAATAATCATTTTATTAAAAAACCGTGGAATGGGAAAAGTCATATAAATTTTGGTGAAAATGGGGAAAATGGAATTGATATTTATTATAGTAATAAAGATGAATCACTATCAGAAAGGAAAAAGGACAAAAATAATAAATGTGCATGTTATCTGTTTTAAAAAGATAAAATTTTTTATATATTATTATATGTATATTTTTGATTAAAAATTATTATTTGGAAAAATCCAAGAATATAAGTTTGTAAATTTTTTGAAGAAAAAAAATGTTAAATAAAAAGGTTTATTTTTTTATTATTTATTTGACAATAAAATGAAATATATCAAAAAATTTTAATTGATACATATTACATTTATTATTCAAAAGTTTATAGATTTTATATTCTACTTTTTTCATCGAATTTTTATTAGTCATTTTAATTAAATTGATTTTTTATTTATCAAAATTTTTGATACTCTCTAATTATTTTTTATCTTGTCAATTTATAATATATAATAGGAATTAAAAACAATTACTCATATGAAGATTTAATTCACCGATTTTTATTAATTAAATTATAATTAGAAATTTCAAATCCTTTTAAGTTATCCTTAAAAAAGTTTCTGAAAATCAGTTAAATTAAAAAGAAAAAATTAATAGTTTATTTGATATGAAAAATTAATTTTTTATTAATATATAATTATTAGACTTTTTATATATTTTTAAATAAAAAAAATAATTTGTAATTATCATTAATTTTTTTTAAAATAAATTAAATTAATACAATTTATTTTCCATTATCCATATGAATCATAGATAATTTAGAACAAGTGAAATTATTTTCATACATCCAATGACATAAATTTTGAATTAAATCAATACATTCATCTCTATTAAATCCAAAATCATTATTATTTTCATCAGGATCAATAAAATCTAATATAAATTCATTACTTGTATCAGGAACATCTTCAGCATTTTCTTGGGCGGTAAATTCTAATCCTTTTTCTACTTTATTACTATAAATTTGGTTAACATATTCTCTAAATAATCCAACAAAAATTAAAATTCTTTCATAAAATTTGGGATTACAATAATTTGAAACTTTATTTAAATAATCAATAAAAACATCATCTGTAATTTTATTTTCATTATCATCTATTTTTTCATCTTTTTTATGAGGATCATTTAGAAATTTATTAAATAATGGATGTTCATTAATATTATTGTATTCTTTCATTTTTCTTTTTTTATTTCTTTCACTTTTTTCAAAATTATCTTTCACATTATATAAATAATTAAAAGCATTTAAAATAACATCTTTAAATTCATTAGTTTCTCCCTTTCTACTTTCTTTAGAAAAATAAGAAGTATCACAAGGATTAAATTTTATTCTTTCAATATTTTGTTCACTTATATCTTTTTTAGGTCTTCCTCTTCCTCTTCCAGAACTTAAATTAGTATTATGCTTTTGCTTTCTATGAGTATATAAAGCAGGATATGATAAATAACTTTTACCACATATTTGACAAATAAAAGTTCTTCCTTCTGTATCATTTTTTGATCTTCTTCTATGAATATCATCTTTTTTTTCTTGAGAATTTTCATTGTAATTTTCATCCAATAAATTCGTGTTTTCTTCACTTTTTGATTGAATTATATTTTGAGTAAATTGTTGAGGTTGATATATTGAATTTTGTACTGTTTGATTTTGAATTGGATATGGTTGGATTAAAAGTGGAAAATTTGGATTTTGTTGATTATCTAAATTTAAGTATGAAGGATTTGAAAAATTTGGAATTAAAGGATTTTGATTTTTATTTATTGGGTTTTCATAATCAGTTTGGTTTATGTCCATTTATTTAATATTTTTTATTTTTAAATAAATTAGTTTTTTGATTCAATTATTTTTTTTTTAATTTTTCAAATTAAAAGTTAAAAATGATGGATGATAGAAGATTACAAGAAAGAAATAAAGTTTATACTTCATGTAAATAATGTATTTAATAATTATAGTAATTGAACAAAATGATTTAAATAAACAAACAGAAAATTATAAATTATCTTTAAGAAAAAAAAAATTATCAGAATTTATTTCTAATAAAAGACATTTAAAAAAGCGGGAAGAAAACAAAAATAAATCTATTTATGATATAAATATAAATGAAATAAATCTACCAGAATCAAAAAAAAAAAAGACTTATTTAAATTCAGATAACTTTTTAATTGAGATGTTAAATTATTTAAAATCTAATAATCCTGAAGAAATACTTTTTGGTGTAATTTCATTAAGAAATTATTTTAGTCCTAATGAAAAATTAAATTCATGTTACAATTTAAATATAATAACTGATATAATTGATTGTATGGATAAAAATATAAATAATAATTCGATAATTTATAATGGAATATGGATTTTAATTAATTATTGTTATTTAAGAGATGATAATTTATTAAATCATTTATTAATTACTCCAAAATGTTTTAGAATATATGAAAAAATTATATTATCAAATGATATGAATTTATTTTATCAAATAATTTGGTTATTTTATAATATTACTGTTAAAGATGATGAAACTAGTTATGATATCATTTCCTCAAGTTTATTTAAAGATAATATTATAAAGTTATTAGATAAAGACATATTTTTAATTAATGTTAATGAAGATAATATTTATAATTCTATAATAATTGAAGCAATTCATTTTTTATATAATTTAATTAGAGCAAATAAAAAAATAGATGATTGTGTTTATGAATTAGAAATTTCAAATATGAAATTAGAAATAATAAAAGTTTTAATAAAATTTTTAGTAATAAATGATGAAAAATCTTATGGGAAAATATTAAAGGCAATAGTTAAATTTAGCGATATTTGCCAAAGTTCATACTCTACAAAAATTTTAACAGTTTCTTTTGTAGAAAATTTAATTGACAAAAAAAAAATGTTTTCAAATATTGAAATCATTATATTAATAAATAGTATAATTGGAAATTTTGTTGCAGTAAATGATGATAATTTAATAAAAAATAATGAAAAAACGATCGATAAAATTTTGAATTTAGAATATTATATTTTATCAAATTATAATGAAACAAGAGTAAAAATAGATTGCTTTTGGGCTCTTTCGAATATTGCTATTTCTGATCAATTATTTACTGAAAAAATAATAAAAAATAAAAAAATTATTGAATTAACAGTTAAATTTTTAGGAGAAGATAATGAAAGATTAGAAATGAAAGAAATTCTCATTTTTATTTTAAATTTATTAAGTGGGATAGAAATCAATAGTTTTATTTTTTTAGGAGAAATTGGAGTTTTTGAAAAATTATTTGAAATTCTTTTAAAATTTCCTGGAGAAGAAACCATTATTAGTTATGTTTTTAAAAACTTTTTTGTTTTTTTAAATAATGGGGAATTAATTAGAGAGCATACAAATAATAAAAATATTGTTTTAGAACAATTTAATATAAAAGGTGGAAAAGAATATTTATTAAAATATCAAAACTCAGAAAAAGAAAGTTTAAAAAGAATAGTTAATGCTATTTTAGATACTTTTTATCAAGAGAATGATTATATTAATATTGAAATGGATAATTAAGCTAATTATTTGTTAAATCAAATTTATAAAAAAAACTTTTTTATATATTATTAAAAAAAATTAAAACTTCAATTACTTTAAAATATCTAAATATATAAATAGAAAAAAAATGGTAAAGTTGATAATATATAATGAAGATGATGATGTAACTACTGAAATAAAATTCCCATCATCAACAGGGAGATTTGAATCAATAATAACAGCAATATTGGATAATGATATTGAATTAGAAGATGAATCTTTTTTATATACAAATGGGGAAAGAATTCAATTAAATAAAACATATTATTTTCAAAATGATCAAACTATAAAAATAAGAAATCCATTATATTTCGAAGGCTCATCAAAAAGATATAATAGTATTACAACTTCTCTTATAAAAAAATTAAAAATAAGTAATAATAAAGGAAAATTATGGAGAAATATAAAAGAAGGAATAAATTTATTTGGTAAATGTAAAAATGAAAAATGTGAAGCATTTAGAAAAGAGGTAATTCAAAATATTAAAGAAGATGAATATGATTTAAATTTACATAATAATAAAATGGAATGCCCTATGTGTGATTCTAATTGTAGTATTCGTATGGCTGGTTTTTATAAATGTTCTTATTCTATTCAGGGAGAATATAGAAAAATAAATGAAAGTGAAGATAATGATAATGAAATTGAAGAATATATTAAGAACGATAAAACTAATGGAGAAAATATGTTTAAATTGAAAGTTTTAGATAATGGAATATATTATATTAAATTATTTTTTAAAGTAAGTAAATTATAAATGGCTTTTCATAAATTTAAAATTAAAAAATAAAACAAATCAAAAAAAAATAAAAACCAAAAAAAAATAAATAAATAATAAAAAAAATAATTAAAAAATAAATTAATTGTGTAAATATCTTTAATTAACATTTAAAAAATGGTAAAGAAAGCAAAGAAGGCAACAATATACACTCAAAGCCAGATAAAAAAATTAAACGAAAAGCATCCATTATGTCAACCACAAAAGAGGAATTTTCGTTTAGGAAACGCAATACGTCCTCGTATAGTAAAATCTCGTTTTGTAAGATTTCCAAGATACGTTCAACTTCAACGTAAAAAAAGAATACTTTTAAGAAGATTAAAATGTCCTCCTGCAATAGCACAATTTTTTAATCCTTTAGATAAATCAACTACAAATGATGTATTAAATCTTTTCAAAAAATATTCTCCAGAAACTAAAAAAGAAAAGAAAGAAAGATTAAAAAATGAAGCAAAATCAGAAGTGAAAAATAAAGATAAAAAAAAAAAAGAAGGTCCAAAACCAAATTATGTGAAATGTGGTTTAAATCATGTAACATATTTAATAGAACAAAAAAGAGCAAAAATAGTTTTAATCGCTGCTGATGTTGATCCAATTGAAACAGTAGTTTATTTACCTACTTTATGTAAATCAATGGATATTCCTTATGCTATTGTTCCTTCTAAAAGTTCTTTAGGAAAATTAGTTCATAAAAAAACTGCAACTTGTGTTGCTTTAACTGATTTTAAAGAAAATGCTGCTGAATTAAATAATATGTGTAAGAAATTTAAAGAATTGTTTGTTGGACCTGGTCATGTTTGGAAAAAACCTGAAAAAGGTGTTAAAGCAAAAGTTAAAGAAGATAAAATGAAAAGAATTCAATTGGAAGAAGAAAATAAAAAAAAGAAATAAATAGTTATTTAATAAAATCCTTTTTATTATTTTTTAGCATTTAAATTATGGGATTTTGAAAAGATAAATGAATTTAAAAATTTTTTTTAATTTATTTTATTTTATTTTTTTAATTGATTTTTAAATTAAATGTGAATATAACAATTCTAAAATTAATTTCAAGAATATCCATTAATCTTCAATGTTGTTAATTTTTTTATCCATACATAATTTTTCATTTTATTATAAATTAATTTAAAGAGAGTAAATAAAAAAGAAACAATCATTAATGAGAAAAATATACAAAAAACAATTCAATATATAGACACCATTCTTATACCTTTCAAATAATTATTATGATTTAGGAATTTAAATAAAATATAAATATAGGAAAAGAATTATTTTTTATACAATATTACAAAATTTAGAGATTTTCAATATATAAAAAGGTTAATTTTATAAAATTATAATATTTTAGATTAAATATATTATTAATTTTTTTTAACTTGTAAAAAAATTAAGTTAATTTTTAAAAGTTCTTTAAATGAAAAAGATTAAAAAAGTTAATGAAAAACAAAAAATTTGCAAATTTATGGAAGAATTCTATTTAATAAAAAAAGAAGATTATATGATTTTCTTTTTTAAAAACAAATTTTTGATTATTTTAATTTAAAAATAAATTTTCAATTTTAAAATCTTTTTTTAAATAATTTGAAATTGGAAATCAATTTTGGGGATTGGGG
>JAJJLU010000959.1:0-13186 GCA_023807065.1 Isotricha intestinalis
ACCACATATAAATGCAGTTTCTGCTAAATCTACTATTCCATCTGTTGCTATTGTACTTAAAGCTTTCACTAAGTTTATTGAAAATGGTTCATATAATTTCTTAATTATTTCTATTGATTTTTCTTTAAATGTTACATCTGTATTTCTGTTCTCATAATAATATTTTGCTTCATCTAATTTACTTTTTAAAAATCTTTCTGAAACTGACATTTATTGTTTTATTTTAATTTTTTTAATTTGTTTATTTTTTTTAAGTGTTTATAATGTTTTTTTATTTAAAAATATGATTTAAAAAGGGATTTTTTTCAATATTAAAAAAAAATTAAATGTGATTGTAAGTATTTTGAGAAAAGAAATATTTTTAAATCTTAGTATATGGAAATTTTTTTAAATATATTAAAACTTATATAAAAAATCAAAATAAGAAGCATTTATATTTCATTAAAATTTAAAAATTAAAGAATGAAGGCATCAATTTTATTAGGGTTGATGCGGATTCAAATATTATAATTATAGAAATTTTAATAAAAATTATTTTAGAGTTTTATAAAGATAACATAAAAATTATAATATATTTTTGAGATAAAATAAGGATCATAGAAAACAGTAAATAATTAAGATTCAATTAAATATTCAGAATAAGAAAGATAAAACGCTCAAAAAAACAAGTGATTTTATACCATTTTATCTTATTACGTTTTAATACTATTCTTATTAAGTTTTAACAATTGTTTTTAAAAGCAATTATAGAGAATTTATTAAGTCTATTTGCATTATTTAAATTTTATATGTAAATTTTTATATAACTTAATGTAATCATTTTTTTAATTTTATATAAAAGATAGACATAAATACTATATAATTATGATTTAATTAAATATATATCATTTTTATTAAATAAACTTTATTAAATATATGAAAATTTAATATACATGAAATTTGTTGTGAGAGTGAAAAATAAATGGATATTCATAAAATTGAATTATATGAATTATTAATTTAACGATTTTAAAAAATCATTCTTTTTTTTAAATTGAAGGATTAAAAAAAATAAATAAACAATTTAAAATACATTTTCCATTATTAATTCTATTAAGTTTTCTTTTGTTTTATGAAAAATTCTTCATATTATTTTTTCTTTAGCAGTTTATAATGTAGTCAATACATATGTTTTTTATGAACTTGATACTCCAAAAAAATATATGGGAATTATTATTGAATATTGACAATATGCAAAAGAGAAAATTAGACATAATTTTTTTTTTGTCTTTTTTTATCCTTATGGAATGAGTTTAAGATATGGATTTTTTTTAAGAGAAATATTTGATAAAATGTCTTATTTAAAAAGAATCAATTATTCATATAAATAATAAACTAATAATTGATCATATAATCTCTAATCTAAATTCTAAAATTCCTTAGGATAAAAATTCATATAATTTTATTACTTATAATTACAAAGATATGATTGCTAATATTATTAAAATTTTACAAGCAGAATTATTAGATGAATTAGATATAATTAATAAAGATTATGAATTGGATGATATACCTTCTGTTATTTTACCTCTCTTTCAAAATATTACTAAAGAAAGAATAAAAAAGAATTTACCTATTAAAGAAAATAATATTTTAAAAGATTCTAAAAGTATTTATTTAGTCTTTAAATGAATATGTAAATCCAAAAGGATTATAATCTACTTTTTCAAATAATAATAAATATGAAAAGAATTTTTGTAATTGATGAAACAATAACATTTTTAAAAGAATATAAAAAAAATTATTTATTTAAAAACATAACATAATTGAATAAAAAATAAAATTGAATTCTTATATATTATGAAACAATAATTAATTAAATTTTTATAAAGTGGAATATTATCAAAATATGAGAATTTAATTGTCAAATAATCATTTCCAGAAAAAAAAGTTGAATCATCAGGTTTACTTAGTTTATTTTCTAAAACAATATCAATAACATATAATATTAAAACAGAATCTATAAATAAATCTGATAAAAGAAGATATACTCATTTTGAATAGTTAAGAAATATTTTTATATATCCTTCAATATTTTTTCATCCAATTCCTTTAAAAACTTTAAAAGAAAATCCTTCAGATCATATAAAAGGTTATTTAATGAAATAAGTTAGTAATAGAATGATGGAAATTTCAGGTATATATAAAAGAATATATTATTTATCTTTTAAAATGGGAGAAAATAAAAATTTATGTGAAAGTTATAAATCAATGTAAACTTAGATGGAAAATTGGGAATATGCAGAATTATATTGTGTTTTAAATGTTGATTTAGAAATTAAAGAATATTTTAAATTTGTCAAATTAGAATATAATTATATTAAAAATTATATGAAAAATATAATAATCAAAGAAATTTATTTTTTGAATCAAGAGATGAATTAGATACATTATCTGCTTTTTCTCTAAATAAACTTTCTTTTGTTTCTCAATTATTATAAGATAATTATACATCATTTCTCTATCTTGTTTGATTAAATTTCTTAATGTAATTACTTCTCTTTTTAAACCTTTAAGGTCTGATTCATTATCATTTAATTGTTTTATTAAATTTAATTTATGATTCGTTAAATCTTTTATTTCACTATTTCTTCTATTTATTAAATTTTTATATTTTTGTATTTCATTTTTTATACTTTCAACAATATTTTTATTTCTTTCATTTTCTGCAAATAAAACTTTATTTATAATTTTTTCTTCATCATTATTTTTAATTTTATATCATTTCTTTCTATTGTTAAAGAATCTTTTTCTCTTTTTAATTTTTCTAATTCAGAGTTTAATTAGTTAATTTGATGTCTTGATTGATTTAAATCTTTTTTCATTTCTCTAAATAAATCTTTATAACATTTTTATCAGTTTGTATTTTATTCAATAAATTTTCTATTTCTATTTTATGAAACAACTAATTTATTATATTTTTTTATTTTTTTTTACTTATGATTGAATTGTTTTTTTGAGCTATAAATTCATTGGTGTGGTATTGTCTGTATTTAATTCATCTTCAGTAAAGGGACTATAAGAAGGTAGACTAAAACTCTTTCTGTTTTTTCTTCTTTTTCTTGACTTTGTTGCATAGTTTATTTTTAAATATTTTTTTTATTTATAAAAAAGAGCATAATTATATTTAACAATAATAAATATATAATTTCATTATTTTTTTTTAATTTTAATAACTTTCATATGTCCATTTTGTGTTCCTTCTTCTTCAACATTTACTTCTAAAAGAGACTATCTTTGATCTACTTTAAAAGTAACCAAAAAGAAGTCTCTCCTCTTTTATTAAGTGTAATTCTCCCAAAATCAAATTCTCGTAAAAAATCATTTTCATCAGCATATTCACTTTCTCCTTCATATACTTTAATTCTAACAGAACTCATATAATCACTAGAATTAGCAAATCTTCTTTTATCAGAACAAGGAAGAGGAGTATTTTTATCAATAATTTTTGCCATAATTCCTCTTTGTACTCATATTCCTTAAGATTTAGGTAAAACATTAGCAATAATTAAATCATTTAAACTTGCTATTTTATCAAGATCTTTAGATTCTGCAAAAACTGCTGCTCCATATGATATAGCTTCATCTTGGTTTATTGACTTGTTTAATTTTTTTTTACTTTTAAATAATTCTGTTATCATTTCTTGATTTTTGGAATTTATACTTGAACCTCCGAATAAAACTAGATCATCTATTTCTTCTTTTTATAAACCTGATTCATTTATTGTTTTTTTTAATATTTCTATATATCTTTTAAATAAATCTTTACATATATCATTAAATAATACTCTATCAATTGAAATATAAAAATCATTATCTTTTGATAATGAATCAATGTCAATGTATGATTCTATAATTGATGAAAGTTCCATTTTTACTTTTTCAGAGTGAGTTTTTAAGTCTTCTTAAAGCTTTTCTATTATTAGAAATATCAATACCTGTTTGTTTTTTAAATTCATTAATACAATATTCAACCAATAAATTATCAATATCTGCACCACCTAAATGAGAATCACCTCCAGTTGATAATACTTTAAATTCTTTATTTTCAATAGTTAATACAGTTACATCAAAAGTACCTCCTCCAAAATCAAAGATACAAACATTCTTTTTTATATTTGTTTGATTTTCTAATCCATAAGCAATAGCAGCAGCTGTTGGTTCATTAATTGTTTGTAATACATTTAATCCTGCAATTCTTCCAGCATCAATTGTTGATTGTCTTTGTGAATTATTAAAATATGCTGGTACTGTTATTATTGCATCTTTTACTTCACAATCTAAAAAATCTTCTGCTTCTTTTTTTAATTGTTTTAGAATCATTGCTGATATTTCTTCAGGATAATATCTTTTTTCATTATCATTTATTTTAACTATTATTTGAGGTTTATCATTATTATCTTTATCTACTTTAAATGGCCAAAATTTAATATCATTTTGTACTTCTTTATCACTAAAATTTCTTCCTATTAATCTTTTACTATCATAAATTATATTCTCATAATTTTTTATTTTTTCATTTACACCTAATCCTATTAAAGTTTCATTTTCATTTTTGAAATACACAACAGAAGGAGTAATTCTATTCCCTGTTTGTGAATTTGAAATAATTTTAGCTTTATTATTTCTCCATACTTGAAAATATAATCTTTGAAAATAATAATAATTTAAATAATTATAAAATAATAATAATGAAAAATATAAAGACGAAAAAAAAGAATTAAATGAAGATGAAATAATATTAAATAAAATAAGAAAAAAATTATCAGCAAGAGGAGTAAGAGGAATAACATCAATTGCAAAAAATTTTAGATTAATAGTTGAAGATAATAGTCAAACTATAGATTATAATGAATTTAAAAAAGCATCAAAAGATTTTAGATTTAATTTAACAGAAAATGAAATTCAAAAAGTATTTTCATTATTTGATAAAAATAAAAATGGATTAATTGATTATGATGAATTTATAAGAGTAATAAGAGGAGAAATGAATGATAATAGAAAAAAAATAGTTGAAGAAATATTTAATAAATTAGATATTAATCATTCAAATGCAATTGAAAAAGAAGAAATAAAAAGTAAATTTAATGCAAAAAATCATCCTGATGTTTTAAATGGAAAAAAAACAGAAGATGAAATATTATTAGAATTTATTGAAACTTTTGAAAGTACATATAATTATTTATGTGGAACTGAAAATGATGGTAAAGTAACTTTAGAAGAATTTATGGAATATTATGAAAATGTATCTTTATCAATTGATAATAATGATTATTTTGAAATGTTAATAAATAATACTTGGGGTTTTAATAATGAAAATGAAAATAATTATATAAATAATAATAAAAAAGGTTGGAATAATTTAAATGAAAATAATGATAATAATTTACAAAATAATTATAAAAGAAGATTTGGTGATAATAATAGAAATAATAATAATTTTAATAAAATAAATGAAAAAGAAGAAATTCAAAATGAATTTTATACTAATGAAAATAATATTTTAGATATTTTTAGAAATGTAATTAAAAAAAAAGGTGGAAAAGGGATTATTGGTCTTGCTAAACAATTTAAACTATTTGATGAAAATAAAAATAAAACTTTAGATTATAAAGAATTTTCTAATGCTATTAAAAATTTAAAAATTGATTTTAATGAAAATGAAATTCAAGAATTATTTTATTTATTTGATAATAATAAATCAAATTCTATTGATTATGAAGAATTTTTAAAAAAATTAATAGGAGAAATGAAAAGAAAAGAAATTGTTTTAAAAGCTTTTGATAAATTAGATTTAGATAAAAGTGGAAAAATAGAATTAAGTGAAATAAAATCATTATATAATGTAAAAAATCATAAAGATGTTTTAAGTGGAAAAAAAACAGAAGAAGATTTATATAATGAATTTATAGAAACATTTGAAATGCATCATAATTTAAAAAAAGGATTTAAAGAGAAAAGAGTATCAAAAGAAGAATTTTTAGAATATTATAATAATATTTCAATGAGTATTGATGATGATGATTTATTTATTAATTTAATTTCAAATGCTTGGAAATTAAATAATCAATTTAAATATTTAAAAAAAAACCTTGGAGTAATAGACAAGATAATAATAATTCAATAAATAATGAACAAAATTATAATTATTATAATAGGAATAATGATAATATTAATAATAATAATATTAATCAAGAAAATGATGAAAATAGGAAAAAAGGAAAAAATTTAAGTGAAAAAAATTCACAATTAAGAAATTATCAAAATGCACCTTTTGGTACTTATAATGAACCAATTAATTATTCAACTTGGAATAATCCAAATAATATGAAAATGAGAATTTATGAAAATTTAACCCCAAAAAATATGGATACATTTACTAAATTAAAAGATGAAATTAATGGAAGAGGAATTAGAGGAATAATGTCAATGAGAAGGAATTTTATGATTAGTGATGAAGATAATAGTAAAAATATAAATTTAAATGATTTTAAAAAATATTATAATGATTATAGAATTGAATTAAATGATGAAGAAATAAATAATATATTTAATAAATTTGATACAAATGAAAATGGAATAATAAATTATGAAAATTTAATAAATGAATTAATTGGAGAAAGGAATAATTTTAGAAAAGAAATTGTTAGAAGAGTTTTTTATAAATTTAATAAAAATAATTTAGTTTATTTAGAAGATTTAAGAAAGAATTATAATGCAAAAGAACATCCAGATGTATTAAATGGAAAAAAAAATTATTATGAATGTTTGGCTGAATTTTTAGATTGTTTTGAATATCATTTTACTTTATTAAACAATGAAAATAAATATAAAAATAAAATGATTAATATAAATGATTTAATTGATTTTTACAATTATATTTCAAGCACTATTGATAATGATCAATAAGAAAAATATCAAAAATCATATCTTTTCACTTAAAAATTAATCATATAAATATTTCTTTTAAATTAAAAAATTTTAAATTTAATTCTTTTATAGTTTACCTAAATAAAAATAATTTAATAAAAGAAGAGTAGGAAATTTTTTAATATATGAATAATAAAAGCTTATTTATTTTTAATATAAACAGATATATTTAATAATTTAACTTATACATAACTCAAATAAGATAAAAATGATTATTAATAAATTAGACAAAGAAATAATTTTATTTTAATATACAAAAAAGATTATATTTATATTATATTTATACCTATTTTAATTTTTTTTCGCCAAAAATCAAATCAAAAAAAAAAAAATTTAAATAATCAATTAAAATTTTCTCTCCAGCATTCACTATTATTAAAATTCCCATTACTATAATTATTACTACTACTATAATTATTATTATAATTATAATTATTATTATTATTATTATATCCACCTCTATTATAAAAACCTCGATTAAACCTTCCACCTCTTCCAAAACCTCCCTTATGAAAATTATTATGATTTCCAAATCTTTTTTTCTTATAATCCCCATTAAAAAAATTAATATTATCATCATTTAAATTATCATAATTAAACTTTTGTAAAAAATCTGGAATTTCTTGTTTAGCTTTTTTCATTTCTTTAACTAAATCTTCAGCAATGACTTTATTTTTACATTATAAAAAGAAATAACCATTCCTTTATTACCAACTCTTCCAGTTCTTCCAATTCTATGAATATAATCTTCAATATTTTTAGGCATATCAAAATTAAAAACATAACTTACATTTGGAAAATCTAATCCTCTACTTGCAACATCAGTAGCAATTAATATAGGAACTTCACCATTAGAAAATAATCTAATTGCTTCTTGTCTTTGAATTTGTGGTTTATCACCATGAATTGCTAAAACATTATAATTTCTCTTTGATAAAAAATTTTCTAAATTATCAACTGATTTTTTCGTTTCTAAAAATATAATTGCATTACCTTGTATTTTTTGAAAAATTTCATGTAATTTACCAATTTTATCATTATCTTCAACATAATAAATTTTCTGTTCAACATTTTCATTTGTATTATATTCATTTTTATCAAAGTTATTTTTATTAGAAATTAAATAACATTCATCTCTCATAAATTTCTTTGATATTTCAATAACATTTTTTGGTATTGTTGCACTAAACATATAATTAACTCTATTATTTTTATAAGGCGTTTGACTATTAAAAACAATATCATTCGTTTGATGTTCAAATCCCATATCAAGCATTCTATCACTTTCATCAATAACTAAATATTGAATTAATTTTAAATATAAAAATCTCTTTTCTATTAATTCAATTATTCTTCCAGGAGTACCAATTACAATATCACTACCTTGTTTTAATTCTCTTATTTGATTATCTAATTTAACACCACCATAACAACGAGAAACAATTATTCCTTTTTTATAACAAACTTTTCTTGCTTCTTTAAATATTTGTTCTGCTAATTCTCTCGTTGGAACTAATATTAACATTACTGGATATGAACAAGATAAATTATAATTTGAATTTGTTTGTAAATATTTATTATCTTCTTTAGGTGGTCCTTCTTTTAACATTAAATTTATTAAAGGAATTAAAAATGCTATTGTTTTACCTGATCCGGTTTGTGCACAACCTAAACAATCTTTTTATAATAAAATATATGGAATTATTATTTGTTGAATTGGTGTCATTAAATCATAATGTAGTTTTTTTAAATTTGATTGTATGTGAGAATCAAATGATATTTCATTAAAAGAATTTTTTGGCTCTTGTGGAATTTCTTTATTGTTTAAATATACTTATATATTATTTGATTTTTGAAGAGATTTAAAATCAAATTTTGATTTTTTTTGTAAGTTTTCTATGTGTTCTTTAAAAAATGAAGAATCTTCTTGTAATAAATTTGGATTTGAGTATCCTTTTCTTTCATAACCATAATGCCATGCTGTTTCATTTGGATCATTTAAGAATGTTCTGTATTTTTGAGGTGATTTATTTTGGTTATTTTGATTATTGTTATTTTCAGTATTTTTATTTTGAGCTTGTGTTTCAGAAATATTTTCTTGGGATTTTGGGTTTAATTTACTGTTGAAAAATATTGGTTTTTCTAAAAGAATATATTTTGATTGAGTTTTTTGTTCCATTTTAGTGATTTTTAAATAATATGATATTTGATTAAAAAATTATTTTTTATTATTTTTTTTTTTGCTATTGAATTTTTGTAATAATAAATAAAAATAAATATTATTGATTTTAATTAATTAAAAAATGTCAATTTTTTTTAAAAAGAAATTAATTGTAAATCTAAATTTTGGGGATAAATTATATATTTAAAACAATATTTGAATGATATTTTTAGTTGTAAATTTTAAAAAATTAATTAATAATTTTAATATATTAATAATAAATTAGTTTTCTTTTCTTTTTCCAAATGAATATTCTCCTTCATATAATAATGTTCCGTGTTTATCATATTCTTTTCCAAAACCATGTCTTTTATCATTTTTAAATTCTCCATCATATTTTATATAACCAAAAAATTCATAAAATTCTTTTCCTTTTCCATCTCTTTTACCATCTACATATGTACCTATATATTTTAATTTTTCATTTCCATAATATTCTTTTCCTTTTCCTGTTTTATTTCCTTCTTTTATTTCTATCACTCTTTTAACAATATGATTTATATCATCAAAATATTCTATTAATTTTCCATTATATTGTTGGAAATTTTTATATTCTCCTTCAAACAATTCATGATTAAAATAATCATAAATTATTACCTTTCCTTTAAATATTTCACCTATTTTATATTCATATTCGCCTATATTTGTGAAACCTTTTCCATTCCATATTTCTTTATTTTTATATTCGCCTTCAAATATTAATTTACCATTATAATTATATTCTTTTCCATTACATCTTTTTCCTTCTTTATATTCTCCTTCAAATATTAATTTACCTTTATAATTATATTCTTTTCCTTTTCCACTCCATCTTTTTCCTTCTTTATATTCTCCTTCAAATATTAATTCACCATTATAATATTCTTTTATTTTACCATTTAATATTTTTCCTTTATTATATTCACCTTTATATATTAAATCATTTTTATTATTATAAATTTCGATTTTTTTATTACATAATTTTTTCATATATTTAATCATTAATTGAATTATATTAATTTCTTTATATCCTTTTAAATTATTTTCTATAATTTTTCCATTTATATCATAATTTTTTCCTTCAAAATATAAATTATTTTTATATATTCCTTCATATTTTAAATATCCATTTAAATAATATTCTTTTCCATTTCCATCTCTTTCTCCTTTAATATAATCTCCTTTAAATTTTATATTTCCATTTGGATAATATTCTTTTCCATCTCCTTCTCTTAAATTATCTTTATATCCACCTTCATATAATAATTTTCCATTACTATAAAATTCTTTTGCTTTATTACTATTTCCATTAATATATTCTATTTCTTTTTTAATATTACCATTGTTATAAAATTCTTTAATTATTCCATTTCCATCTTTTATAAAATCAAATTTTCCGTTAAAATCATAAATTTTTCCATTCCATTTAATTCCATTTTTATATTCTCCTTCAAAATAAACTTCTTTATTATAAATATTATATTCTTTTCCATTACATCTTTTTCCTTCTTTATATTCTCCTTCAAATATTAATTCATCATTATAATTATATTCTATTATTTTTCCATTTCCATTATTTATTGTATATAAATATTTATTATCATTATATCCTATTCCATTCCATTTTAAATTCTCTTTATATTCTCCTTCAAAATATAAATTACCATTTTTATGATATTCTTTTCCTTTTCCATTTCTTTTTCCTTCTTTATATTCTCCTTCAAATATTAATTCACCATCATCATTATATTCTTTTCCTTTTCCATTTCTTTTTCCTTCTTTATATTCTCCTTCAAATATTAATTTACCATTATAATTATATTCTTTTCCTTTTCCATTACATCTTTCTCCTTCTTTATATTCTCCTTCAAATATTAATTTACGGTTTGATTTATATTTTTTAATTTTCATTTTTTTGCCATTTTCAATATTTCTTTCAATAAAATTTAAACCGTTATTATAATAAATTTTTTCTATTCCATTTCCATTTATTATTTCACTAATTATTTCTTGTTTATAATTAAAATATTTCCCTTTCCAGATTTTTCCTTCTTTATATTCAATCTCATAATTTAAACAATTTATTTTATATATAATTTGTTTTTGTCCCATCCAATTATTACATTTTTCATTTGGTATTTTCAAAAATTTTATCCTTTTTCCATTCCATTTTTTTCCATTTTTATATTCACCTTCAAATATTGTTCTTCCTTCTTTATCATATTCTTTTCCTTTTCCATTTTTTTTTCCTTCTTTATATTCTCCTTCAAATAATATTTCATTATTACTACTATAATTTATTCCTTTTCCTTCTTTTTTTCCATTTTTATAATAACCTATAAATATCAATTTTCCATAAATATCATAAATTTTTCCTATTCCGCTTCTTTTTCCATTTTTATATTCACCTTCAAATAGTTTATTTCCATTTTCATAATATTCATTTAATTTCCCATTTCCATTTTTTAAAACAAATTCATATTTTTCTAGAGTATCATATAATTTTCCATTCCATTTTAAACCTTCTTTATATTCACCAATAAATCTTTTTGTTCCTATTATATAATATTCAGTTCCAGATAATCTAATATCATTTTTATATTCTCCTTCAAAAATTAAATTATTATTTATATCATATTCTTTTCCTTTTCCCATTTTTTTATTATTATTATCAAATTTTCCTTTCCATATTAAATTTTTATTGTTTTTATCAAATAAAATTGTAAATTTTATTCCTTTTTTTTTAATTATTGATTCATTATTTTTATTTATTTTTAATTGCTTTTTTTCTTTATTAAATGAATTTATAATTGAAAAATATTCATTAAAATATTCATTATTTAAATCTTTAATTAACAAAAGTTTTTCTATTTTATTATTTAATGAAATAATTTCATCAATTTCAGTTTGTTTAATTAATTCAATTTTTTTTTTAATAATTTCTTCTTGTGATAAAATAAAATTTGAGATTTTTTTAGATAAATTATGTAAATTTTGTAAAACTTTATTTTTTTCTTCAACAAAACTTAAAAAAAATTTATGAGCAAAATAATCATTCCATGAAATTCTATTTCTATAATCAAAAACTAATAAATTTTCTATTAAATTATTAAAATCATTATCAGGAGATTTATTTATATTAATATATTGAGAATTACCATTATGTTGAAGATAATTAATATAATCTAGTTGTGATTTAAAAGGAAATTTTTTAAAATATAATTCATGTATCATAATTCCAATGCTCCATAAATCAACTTTTGATTTATCTGAAAATTTTATATCACTAAATTCTTCTAATTTTATTTCTGGTGCAATATAAAAGGGTATTCGTGCAATAGTAGAAGCTTTATTAGATGTTGATAAAATTTTTGTTAAACCGTAATCAGTTAATCTTACAGTTAATTTATTATTTTCTTTTTTTAATAATATATTCAAAGGTTTTATATCTCTATGAATCATATTCAATTCTCTCATCTTTTTAAATACAACATTAAGTTGTTTTAATATTAGTTTAATCGTTTTTAAATCTAAATTGTTTTTACCTTCAATTAATTTATTTAAAGATTTATCACATAATTCCATTATAATGTAATAAAATCTATCATCTTTATATGTTTTAATTAAACGGATTGAATATTTGCATGAATTTAATAATTTCATATTATTAATTTCTTTTTCTATTTCAATAGAATTAGAATGATCATATTCAATTTTTTTTATGGCAACTAATTCTCCTGTCTTTTTATCTTTCCCTTTATAAACAACTCCAAAAGAACCTTTGCCTATATAATTTTGATAATCTATTTCATAATCATTGTTGATTTCCATAATTTATATATTTGGAAATAAAATTGTATCTTATATATTAAAATTAAATTAATAAAAATTAAGCTATTTTTTTTTTTTTTTAATATTAATTTCCATTAAATAGAGTAAAATAAAAAATTTGATATATATTTAAAAAATTTATTTTTGAAAATAAAATAAAAACTTATATTGGGGATTGGGGATTGG
>JAJJLU010000960.1:0-13177 GCA_023807065.1 Isotricha intestinalis
CCCAATCCCCAATCCCCAATCCCCAATACAAATTAAATAAAGGCAATTGTTTTAATTTGTATTGGGGATATTTGTTCACATTAATTGACATTTTTAATAAATATTATTCTTTTTTTTTTATTTTAAATAAATAAAATAAAAACTAATTAATAATTTATTTTTTATAAAATTTTATTATACATTAATATTATTAATTATTCATTATTAATATATATTGCACATTTTACATTTTTCTAATTCAACAACTTCAACATCTAAATAATTTTCATTATCTTCGAAAGGAATATTTAAATCATCGCAAATTTTTTTTTTTTCACTTTTAAAAATATTCAAAACCTTTTTTCTATCATCTAAATTATAAATATGTAAATAATCAATTAAAATTTCATTATTGAAATTATATTTACTAAAAATTTGAATAATAATATAATCAACACATTCAAACCCATTATGGATGAAATTATCTATTAAATAACCTAAACCTTTACTTTCTAAATAAGAAATAACATCATTATAATTTGTAACATAACTACCTTCATTTATTTTACAACAAATACATTCAATATTATTTGATGACATTGCAATATTATTTGAAGAAGTACAAACATTTAATAAATAATTTAATATTTTATTATCAATTTTTTCACAATCAACTTGTAATTTTAATAAAAATCTAAATATATGTCCTGGTTTTCTTATACCTAATTCTTCTATGTCTTTAAAAGTTATATTTAATTCCTCTTTTTTAATCTTATCAATTATTTCTTCTATTTCATATATTTTATTATTAATTAATAAATTAAGATATGAAATTAAATCACATGAAATTAACCAATCTTTTAATTTTGATATTTGTTCATTTGTTGGATATTCATCAATATTATCATTATTTATACTATCATTTATATTATTTTTATAAACATATTCTGTTAATAAAGATGATTTTTTTTTATGAATATTATATAATGGTGAATTAAAAGTACTAAATGTTGTATTTCCATTTATATGATTATTTGTAAATAATGAAGTATGATTTCTTTGTGAGATATTATTTATTTTTTGTTTTTTATCGTTATTTATTTTATTAGGAATATATTTATTTATTTTTGTTTGAATAAAACTGGAATTTCTTTGAGTTGTTCCAGTATAATTATTTGTATATATGTTACTAAAATTTGGATTTAAATTTAGTATTTTAATTTCTTTATTTAAATTATTTCCTGTATTATTTGTATTTGACTCATAGTTACTTGTAGTAGTTGTTACATAAATATTGTTTTTTGTATTTATATTTGTATATGAACTTTTTTTATTAAATATATTTGAATTATTTTGATCTTCAAGAAGATTTTCTTCAATATGAATTAAATTAGGATTTTTGTTTTCTTTTTCTTCATCATTTATATTTTCACTTTTTCTACAATTATCAATTATATTTATATTAGAAAAATCAACTTCATTTTTACTTTGTTTACTAATATTAATTTGAGGTAATTCACTTACTATATAAGATTTACTTTTAGAATATTCCATATCATTTGTTCCAATTGTTGGTATATATTCATTAATATTATTTTCTATTTTTGAATCTTCTTCATCAGAATCTATTTTATTATTTGTATTTAATCTATCTGGCTGTGTATTTATTTGTAATTCTGAAAAAATATTTGAATTATTTGTTGTTGTTATAACTTGATTTATCAAATCTAAAGGGTTCATATCACTGGTTAAATCCTTTTTATTTGATTGAATATTATCTTTTTCACTTTTTTTTGATTTGTTAGAAGATATTCCATTATCCAAATTAAACATATTTATTTCTGGAATATTATTTAAATTATTGTTATCATTGATGAAATCTCTTGGAGTCGAAAATTGGAAATTTGAACAATCACCTTCTACATTAATTTTTTTTATTGTTTGCTCAATAATACCTTTTATCACTTCTTTATTATTATTACTAAAGCTGTTGTTATTATGAATATTACTGATGTTATTTTTACTATTTCTACTTTTATCATTTTTTATTATTAATGATTTTGATTTAGAAGAATCAAAATTACCTCCTTTTGCAATTAATTCACTTGAAGAAAATTTTTCAGGAAATTTAATAGTACTTGAAGTGTTTTTTGGTGTTTCTTGTTTAAAATTATTTTCCTTTAAATTATTTTGAAAATCTTGATAACTTTCACAAAATATGTTCTTAACCATATTTTCATAATCTTCTCCATTTTCTTTACAATAATCAAAAGGAGATTTATCATATTTATCTTTAATATTATATAAATCAGCATTAAAATTTTTAAATAAGGTAATAATATCTTTGCTTAATTTTTCAATAATAGCAATATGAAAAGGAGTTTGATTATATAATTTATTAATTAAATTAGGATTAGCTCCATGTCTTAATAAAGCAGAAATAAAATTCATTTTTCCTTTTTTAGTTGCAATATGAAGAGGAGAATTACCATTTTTTTTACAAATATTACAGTCACAATTATATTTAAGTAATATAATCATTGCATCATAATTTTCCATTTCAACACTTTGATATAAAGGAGTTTCATTCATATTATTTGCAATATTACCATTTGCTCCTAATTCTAAAAGTTCTTTAAGTACTATTAAATTATTTGTTAATACACTCCTATATATTGGTGTCCAACCATTTTCATTTTGATTATTTATTTCTTTTTTATTTTTACAAAAAATATTTATTGGAGATGTTATTGGTATTAACTCATTTGATTCATTATTATTGTTATTTATACTATTTGATGATATATTTTCATTTTCCATGTTATATTATGGAATTATTTCATAAAAGTTTTTTAAACTTTAAATTTTAAAATTATTATTTTTCTTAATATTAAAAAAGAATTAAAAAAATATATTATAGTAAAATTTATGTAAAATTAAAAAAATAAAAACATTTTTAAAATAATAATTAAAATATAATAAATAAATTAATCACTGAAAGTCATATAACAAACAAAGTTTTTGTCAATCATAGTAGAACAAATACCAATATATTTTATTTTAGGATTTAAAATATCTTTTCTTTTCATTCCTTGTTTTTGACCAGTATCATCAACAACCATTAAGATAAAACTAGTTTCAGGATCTTTAATAATATCTTTCCAATAATTTGTGATTTTAACGTTTTTCGATATGATTTCTCTAACTTTAGTTTTTAAATAAGTTCTATCTTTAATTTCTTCTATTTTTGAAGGAAGAGGAATTACTATATTAGGATTAAATACTAATTTATTCATTGGTTTAGTTTTTTTTAAAATTGAAATTGATTCTTCAAATGCTTCTTCTCCTCTTGATAAAGCTACTTTAACTTTTGATTTATATATTAATCTATTATTTTTATCTGTTACTATTTTTTCTTTTGATTCTTCTATTATTGGAATAAAACTTTGAGGATTTGTTCTTATTAAATTTATTTGTTCAAATATATATTTACTAAAATCATCTTCTGGAATTAAATCGTTTGGGATGGAATCATTTTTAATTTCTTTACTTTTTTCAGTAAGATTTTTTATACTTCCCATTGATTTTTTTTCACTTTTTTTTTCATCTGATTTTACACTTTTTTTTTCTATTTTTTCATTTTTATTATTTTCACTATTTTTATCTTCAATATTTTCTTCTTTTTTATCATCTATATTTTCTCTTTTTATATCTTCTTTAATTAAGTTCAAACCATTATTATTATTATTATAATTATCATTATTATTATTATTATTATTATTATAATTATCATTATTATTGTTATTATTATTATTAATAAGATCTTTAAATTCTTCTTCTTCTTTTATTTCATTTATTTTTTCAACTTGTTTAACAGTTGTTAAAACAATATCAGAGTCTTTAACATTATTTCCATAACTATTATTAATATTATTATTATTATTATTTAAAGGTTGACCATTTAAAAATTCAAGTGGAGCTTCAATTTCAGGTTTAGGATAAGTTTCTATATTTTTTAATCCTCTTATTGTGAATTGAGATTGATTAGGAATTTCCTGTGGTTTATTATTTTTGAAAACATTACCATTTATTTTTTCATTTGGTTCTAGACGATTTGTCAATTGATTTTTATCTAACTCTTTCTCTGACAGAATTTCATCTAATGGGTTTTCTTGTTTTGGCTTTTGACATTGACATTGACATCCCATTTTAAATTAATTTTATTTATTTGTACTAATTTAATAATAATGAATGATTAGAGCTCAATATTGACAAATAAAGCAAAAGAATAAAATGATCCAATTATCCAATATGGCTTTAAAAATAAGAAAAATAATGATAAAATAAATAATATATATATATGAAAAATACAAAAAAAAAATAAAAAAAAAAAATTCACAAGTTTTGTATAAAATATGTTTCCTAAATATACAACAGACATAAAGAATCTTAATGAAGAAATAAAAAAAGTATAAAAGAAATTAGAATATTAACCTCATTTAAAGGAAAAAGCAAATCAATAAATAATACAAAATTTAATATTACATCACAAGGAAATATTCCAAAATCAATAAATAGGGATTTTTATTTTTTAATTTTTTTTAATTTAATTTATATTTATTTTTTATAAACAATTAAACGTTGATGTTGTGTGATTCATCTTCTTCTTCTTCTTCTAATATTTGAAGTTCTAATAAATTTAATTCAATATTTGGATTTTGGGATTTTTCTATTAATTGTTTTTTATTATTTTTTTCCCATATTTCCGTTATAAATGGTATCATAATTTTTTCTATTGACAGAGAGACAATAAAATTAACCAAACAAACAATTAAAATAAAAACAGTAAAAAAATTTGATCTAATTCCATCGTTATTTTTTTTAAAATTATAAATTTGTAATAATTTCCTTGAAAATTTATCAGGAATAATAATAATATAAACAGAATAAACAAAAGCAAAAACAATAAATAAAGTAAGAAAGAGATTAGTATAAAAATCTTTTTTAAAAGGTTTAGAAATAGTAAAAGAAACAGCAGAAATTAAATATTGCATATTAGAAATAAGAAACAATAAAGTATTATCAGGACAAGTTTCAACAATATCATCATTAATATTGCAAATTTTAACATACCATTTAATTCCTTTTGTCAAAATTAAAAGAGGTAAATATTGAAAAATGAAAGAAATACTCATTTGTAATAAAATAGAAGAAATAATAGGTAAGCTAGTTAAAGAATCAATGACTTTATCTTTAGTTAGTTTATCATAAGCTTCAGTCATAGGAATGAAAAAAGCAAGTGGGAAAATAATAAAAAGATCAACAGCTAAAAATTGATAATCACTTAAATAACTATTATAAATCATTAATAAAGTAATTGCCATAAATTGAATAAGAGAATAGACCATCATATATTTAAAAGTTTGAATAGAAGTAATTAAACTAGATTTACCTTCTCTTAATAATTTTTCTAAGCAACTAATATTAGATATATTTGAAGTAAATGGAGCAGCAATTGAAGCTTCTTCAGGTGAAAGTGAAACACCTATATCTGCATTTCTTAAAGCACTACAATCATTTGCTCCATCACCACACATTAAAACTGTTAATTTTTCATTTTTATAACTTTGAATCAATAAACTTTTTTGTTCTGGAGACATTCTTGCATATATTTTACAATATTGAAGGATTTTTCTAAATAAATTATTATATTTTTTATATGAAGGATTTAAAGATATTTTATATTCATTATTATAATTATATAGTTTTTCAAATGTTTTTCCATTTATTGCTATTGGAATATTTTTTAAATTTTCTTTAAATGGGTTATTTATATTTAAAGAAAATGAAGAATTTTCACTTTCTTTGTTTATTGATTTTTTTTCTTCTAGGTTTTCGTTTTGGGAAATTGAAATTTGTTTTGAATATTTATTTGAATAATTTTCTGGAGGATAATATAATAATAAATTATTATTATCATCTAGATTTATTTCTTTTAAAAGATTTGATTCTGTAGATAATCTTTCACTTATATTATCATTAAATGATTCTATATAATTCCATATTAATTGTTTATTTTCTATTTCACATGTTAATATATTTGAAGTATTATTTATTAAATTACATTCTCTACCTACTGAAATTGCTGTTAAAATATTATCTCCTGTTGCCATCACCATTTTTAATCCTGCTTTACTTAAAAGTTCAATTGAATTTTTTGTTTCTTCTTTTAATTTATTTTGAACTATTAATAATCCTAAAAATATCATATTATTTTCTACTTTATCTCTTATTATTTCTTGAGATTGAATATAATTCATTTTCATTAATTTAAATGAAAGAGCTAAAACTCGAAAACCTTTTGAAGTATAATTTATTAATATTTCATTAAAATTATTTGGTATTGTTTCTTCTTTACATAATTCTATTATTTTTTCAGGAGATCCTTTACAAAAAATTTTATAAT
Source organism: Isotricha intestinalis (assembly GCA_023807065.1). NCBI lineage: Eukaryota > Ciliophora > Litostomatea > Vestibuliferida > Isotrichidae > Isotricha > Isotricha intestinalis. Next base: position 6,446 of record JAJJLU010000960.1, read on the forward strand.
AATTTTCATTAACATTTTTTACAATAACACTCATTCTTTGTAATTTAGAAGAAAAATCAAATCTTCTAACAACTCCTAATTCATAATGATCATTAATAATATTATCTTCTTCATCTTTTTTATTTGATAATGAATTTAATTTAATATCTAAATCTAATTCTTGTTTAGGTCTTAAAAAAGTAGAAATTAATTTATTTGAATTTTCTTCTTTTTCATTATTATTTTCAAAAATTTCCCAATTACAACTTTTAAACATTTGAACATCAATTGGATCTCCAATTAATTCTCCATTAACAAAAGTAGCAGAATGACAAGAAGCTAAACATTCAACAAAAGCTTTATTTAAATCATCATTAAAATTTCTATTATTATTATATAAATTTTCTTTATAATAAATATAAGCTTCTTCTCCGTTTCTTTTAGCATCTTTAATAAAATCACCAAAAATAAAATTTCCTTTATTATCCTTTTTTACATTTCTATAACCAAAAATATCTAAATGATCTTCTGTTAAAGTTCCAGTTTTATCAAAAACACATATATTTACTTTACCAGCAATATTTACTCTATCTCTATTTATACAAATTATACCATAATTTTTTAATCTATTTATTGCATATGATATTCCTATTCCTAAACAAGCCGGTAATGCAGGAGGAACTGTCGTTGTAAATAAATCTAAACTTTTTAATATTATTTCTTTTTTTGGTATTCCTGCTTTTTTTAAAAATGGAAGTGAAATTGTAAAACCAAAAACTGATAAAAATGCCATTATACAAATATATTTAATTGAATCTTGTTTAAATTTAAAATCTAAATTCTTAGGATATAATATTGATCTTATTAAAGAACCCTTTATTGTTGAAAAACCTGTTGAATATACTAAACATAAAACTTTATTATTATTTAAAGTTCTTTTTTGAATTAATTTTGTTCCAGCATATAAAAAATTATTATTTTGTTCTTTGGCATTAAAATCACAATTTATTTTTTGAATTTGAGTTTTAACAATAGGAGTAGATTCTCCAGTTAACATACTTTCATTAATAATAGCATTTCCATTAATTAAAATACAATCACAAGGCATAGGTAAATTTTCTTTTTGAATTTCAAAAATATCACCAGGTACTAAATTAGTGCTTGAAATAATATTATTTATTAAATTATTATTTGAGTCTCTTCTATAAACTTTAACATTACATTCATATTTTGCCATTTTTTGAATATCTAATAAATTTTTTCTTGTTTCATATGTACTTATTAAAAGAGATGAAGTTGTTGCTGCTATAATCACACATGCATATGCATTATAATCATTAAAAATCCATAAGATGACAGAACATATTTGAAATATATAAAATGGATCTGTTAATTCTTTTGCTAAAATATGAATAAATGATTTTATTTCTATTTCTAAATCACATTTTCCATGTAATTTTTTCTGGTATTCTATTTCATTATTATTTAATCCTAATGATAATTTTAAGTGAATATTAGAAAATGTTGTTTGGAGTTTTTGGGTTAATGAAGAAAAATTTCCTGTTATTGGATTAAATATATATTTAAATAATTTATATGTGAAAAGTAAAAACTCTTCATTTTCATAATTATATGGAATATTACTTTCATATTCTGATAACAAATTGGAATTTTTAATATTCGGTAATTTTATTTTTTCCAAAGAAGCAATTATTATTGAATTATCTGTTCCATATATACCAATAAATTTAGCTTCTTTTAAAGGGACATTTTTATATATAAAATGTATTTTTAATTTAGGGAACCATATAATCAATAAATCAATCAAAAAACAAGTTAATATTGAACAGACTATTAGGAAAAAAATTCTTATTTCAGAATATGACAAAGATTCTATTTTAATTATTTTGGAATGTTCTTCACACATTTCATCATATTTATCTACAAATTGTTCATATTCTGTCGAAATATTTTTTTTATAATTTTTTTCCTTTGTATTTAATATATTATTATCAATGTCTAGTAATCTTTCAGAATTCATTAAACTTTGATTTTCTTCATTTTTCATAATTTAAAAAATAAATATACGTTTATGGGAAAAATAAATAAGGAAATTAATTAAAATAAAATCGAATATTTTTATATTTAATAAATCAGGTTAAATTAATTTTAATATATTTTTTTATTTTCATAATTTAAAAACAAATAATATTATGGATTTAGAAGATGGAGATAATAGAGATTTTTTCATGGATGAATTAAATGAAAATATCCAACATATAGGTTTTTTTGATAGAATAACTCCAAAAGAAGTTCTAGAAATTTCAATGGATATTATCCCTTCTTTGTTTTATGTAATATATTAATATATAATAAATATTAAATAGATATTTTTCATTTCAGCAATTATAATGTCAACAAATTCATATTGTGAGATATCAATATATTTCATTTTAAAAACATTTCTATATGTATATTTAGGATTTATTATAAAAGGAATTTTTCATTCACTTTTAATTCAACAAGAAAAAATAAATTCCTTAACTTCAAAAATATCAATAACAACATGTGAATATATAATATTAATATGTTACTATCTTTCAGTATATATATCATATTACGTATATAATGGAAGTCCAGATACTTGTTTTACAGAAAATACATCAGCTTTATCAGTTTTATTCTGTTTACTTTTAATTGGATTAATTAGTTTTTTTAGACAAGCATTATATATTATTTTAGTAATTGGAAATTTCCCTATAATGGTTCATTACTTTATGAATAATCCACAAAGCTTTTATTCTCAATATGGTATTGATCCTGAAATAGTAAAAAATTTACCTACAATTAAAGCTGATTCTAAACATTGTATTAATTGTGTTATTTGTACTGAAGATATTAAATTAGGTGATGAAATTCTTATTTTAAAATGCCCTGGAAGACATTGTTTTCATGCTAATTGTATAAAAAGTTGGTTAATGGTTAAAGTAGTTTGCCCAATGTGTAGAAGTGAAAATATTCTTTGATATTATTTTAATTTTTATTTTGTTTTTTTAAATTTAAAAAATATAATAAGTGAAAAATTTATTTAATTGAATTGGAAATTTAATTTTATTATTTCCAAACTTTTATTGTTTTGTCATAGGATGAAGTTAAATATATTGTATTCATTTCTTTTTCTTTATTGATTTTTAATATAGAAGTGATTAAATTATTATGAATATGATATTTTTTAGAAATACATTTTATTTTATTATAACTATTATCCATTTTCCATTGACCAATTTCATAATAATATTTCATTTCATTATCTTGTTTATATTCACATGTATAAAAAATGTCAAAATCATTATTATATATTACATTGATATTATATCCTATTTCTATTTGTTTTACTATTGAACGAGTATCAACATTTATTAAATAAATTCCATTATTATCCCATCCTCCAATTCCAATATATTCATTTGATAATTTACTTAAAGAATTTGGATAAGGAGAACATTTAATTTCTGAAATGGTTGATAAATTCTTAAATGATTTTAAATCCCAAAATTTAACTATAAAATCTGATGAAGAAGTTGATATTATTTCGTTATTTCTTGATTGAACAATTGAATCTATATTTTCATTTATTATTAACTCTTTATTAAAAATATAATTATTATTATTTATGGTCCAAATTTTTATTGATTTATCTTCTGAACATGAAATTAGGGAATTATCAAAAGAATTTTGAATTATTTTTTTTATATTATCTTGATGACCATATAAAATTTGTTCTATTATGTATTTATTATTATTTTCAAAAAATCTAAAAATTTTCATTGTGTGAACATTTGTACATGATATAATTTTATTATTATTTATTTTATATATATAATTTACTCCATTTTCTGATTCATCAATAATATTTTTAGGAGATAAATTATTTAAATCATAAATTATAATTTTTGAATCTGATGAAGAAGAAACAAAATCACCATTATCTAAAGGAATTAAACAATTAACCCAATTTGTATGTTCTTTTAATTCTTTAAATATATTTAAATTTGATAAATTTTTTTCTATTAGATTCTCATCTTCAAAAGGCCATTTTATTTTTGATAATTCATTAAAAATTTTAATAATATTATTTCTTAAAACTTTGTAAAAATGAGTTATATTATTTATTATATTATAAGTTAAATCCCTTTCTTCATATTTAACTAAATAACAACCTAAAAGATATTCTGCTAAATCAATTTGATAAATATTTCTACTTTTTATAGATTCATATGTTTCTTTCATTTGAATGAAAATTTGTTCAATTTTTTCATAAGTTTTTTCAACATACAATTTAATATTTTTATATTGTTCTTTATATTTATGTAATTCATCTTCTTTAATAATAATGGAATTAATATATGTTTGATTATGTTTTTCATGCCCAGTACAAAGAACACAAATATCTTTATTGCATTCATTACAATATGAATAAATTTTATCATTATGTTCAGAACAAATAGATTCCATTTTCCGAATATATTTAATTTTATGTTCTTTACATTTCTCATTTAATAAATGTTCATTTTTATCTTTATTACAATAATATTTCTCACAATTCTGGCAAAAAAAGAAACTATCTTCTAAAAATGTTTTAGAACAAATAGTACATATTAAAATTTTTTTCCATTTCTCTAAATATATTGGACGAAAGTCTTGATATGATAAAATTTGTTTATGATTATTTACACAATTGACGGTAATGTTACTTTCATTAGCTTCTATTAATGGAATTTTCATACAATAAGGGCACTTTAATATTTTACTATAATTTTTATTAAAAGTTTCTCCTGCATTATCAGTTAAATATTCTTCATTTGCTGGAGGAGGTTTATTTTCTATTATATTATATTCATTATATTTTTTACTATCCATTTTTTAATAATATTATTAAATGAAAATATATTTTTTATTATTAAATTATAATTATATACTTTTAATTTATATTTCATTCTAATATTTTTATAGATTTTTCATTTTTTTTTTTAAATTTTAATTATTTCCTATAACTGAAATATTAATTTGAAATATCTATTTTATTTTCCTTTTCTTATTGATTTCTTTTAGTTTATTTCTTTATAATTTGTTATTTATTTTTTTTCATTTATATTATAAATTTTAACTCTATTATTTTTAGTAAAACATTTAAATAAATTTTTTTCTACTTTCAATATTTTAATTATCCTTTTCATTATTTTCTTTTTTATCTTTTTCAGTATCATATTAATATAACTAATACCAAAAATTAATTTTTTTTTTTATTTCAATTTTATTATCTTAAACTACCATTTTTCTCTTTTATATTCTTTTGAATATAATTTCTATATAATTTTTAACTTCCTTATATATTTTATTTTTATAATTTTATAAATTAATAAATATGACTTCTCAATCATATTCTTTTCCTCAATTTAGTAATTTTTATTCTATATCATCTCCTTATAATACAATTAAAAATATTTCTGTTTTTAAAAATTATCAAAAGAAAAATCAAAAAGAAAAAAGAAATTTAATTGATAAAAGAGGAAATGTAGTTTTTTCTTTAACAAATACCAATTTTTATACAAATCCTCCTTCAGAAAAAAATTATTCTGGTATTGTAATGTTAGATGAAGTAACAGGAATAATCCAAAATACTAATTTATCTAGTAGATATAATAGAAAAAAAAATAAGGTAATTTTACCAGATATTGCTTATACTTATTTATTAAAAAAAAATAGGAAACAATGTAGAAAATTTGATTTACAAAGACATGAAAAATCTTTATCAAAAAGTCTTCAAATTTTACGTGATAAGAATGATTTAAGAAATTTCCATTTTCCTAAATATTATTCTTATCAACCTCCTGGAACTCCTAGATGTATTCAGGATGTTTATATTAAATATAATAATGAAAAAAGAAATATAAAACTTAAAATTATGGAAGATGAAGATTATAATGAGTTAAAACATAAGGTTGTTAGTTTCAGAAGACTTTTATATAATCCAAAAAATGTTTAATGTGTTTAATAATATCTTTTGTTGATTTTTTTATCATATTTGCTTTTTAATTCATTATTTTTTAAGAGAAAAGGGATAGGTTTTTAGGAATTGATTTATTAAAGAATAATTAATTTCCAAATTATTTATTTTTTAATAAAATTAAAATATTATAATAATACAAAATAATTAAAATATATCCTTATTAAATATTTCTGTTGTTTTAGAATTAATATTTAATTATATTAAACAAATAAATTTACCTTCAATTATAAATAAAAAGTATATAATAAATAATAAAACAATTGATTAAAATTAAATAATAAATATTCATAAATAAAATAAATAATCCAATTCCAAAATACAAATCTTGTATTTAATTATAAAAAATAAACTTTTATTCATATTAATATAATAAAAGAAAAAAAAAATGAATCTCTCCTACAATACCAATAGTCAATTTGACAGATTAAACCGTATTCAAGATAAACTAAACAATACTTCCATATCTCCAAAAAATTCAAAATTTCAATTTTTACAATCAAGAATAGGAGATTTAAATGAGCATTTAGAAGAAATAATGGATCAAACAACGAAAAAATTTAATATAATAAAAGAAAATGTATAATATAAAATTTATAATAAAACAAAATAGATAAATATGATAGGAAAACAAATAACAGATGAAAATCAAAAGAATGAATCTTTATTAGAAAGCAAAAATCATT
>JAJJLU010000961.1:0-13159 GCA_023807065.1 Isotricha intestinalis
CCCCAATCCCCAATCCCCAATCCCCAATCCCCATTTTTTATATTAAATATTTGTAGTAATTAATAAATAAATAATTTTTTCATTCTCTTAAAATTTTATTAAAAAAAAAAATAAATATATTATATTGAGCTTAAAAATTCAGAGCATTATAAAAAAATTAACTTATTAATATTTTTTCCAAAAACATTAGAACAAAATTTTTGTTTAGAATATTTGCACCAAAAAAAAATGTTAACTTTCTCACCTGTCAATGTTTTTTTGAATATTAATAGAAGAAATATTTCCATTTAAAACATGTATTATTCGTGAAATGAAAAAATGAAAATTGAGTTTTGATTTAATCATATTTTTTAAAAAAGTAATATTTAATATAAATAATTTAAACAAATAACAGATGACTTCTTTATGAAATTAAAAAACAAACAAAAAAAATTAAAAAATAAGTGAGAAATCAAATCATAATACTTTAAAGATTTTTATTTTACTTTTTTTTATAGGTCCTTATTCTTTCTTTAATTCTTTAAATTATACATTATTATATGCTTTATTTTGTTTTTCTTGAATTTCAAAAAATTATATATATTCTCTTTAAAGAATATAAAATTTTCTTTTTTTTAGAATTTTTAATAAATAAAAACAATTTTTAATCATATAAAAAAATTTTTTTGTATAAAACTCATCTAAAAATTAAAAGTCAATAAAATGAAATAAATAATTTTATTTCATTATTTTCATATTTATTTTCTAATGTTATAACTGAAGAGAATCTTGTGATTACTTTGGTAATGATTCAAAAGAAGAGACTATTTATCCAACAAAAATAGACGATTTTACAAATTATAAATTGGGTGATTTAGAAATAGTTAATAGTGGTAGTTGTTATTATGCTTTAAAGAAAGGATATAATGATATTTCAAAAATTGAAGAACACAAAAATCGTTGGCAATTAAATAATAAATATGTTCCTAAAGAATATATTGAAGCTGAATTAAAAGATGAAGACAACGAACACATCGAATTAAGTATTGATTGTAAATCAAATTGGATTATTTTAAAAGTTAATAAAAATTAAAAATGCTTAGGAATATAGTTAGGAATTATCATAAAGGAAAAACTTTAAATAAGACTGGAAAAATTAATTTATCAAAAAATCATAATATTTGAAACCAAAAAAAATCTTCCTTATTTAAGGAAAAAATTTAAAATTGAAAAATAAATAAAAAAATAAATATACTTAAGTAAAAATTATTTAATTTCTTAATTTACAAATTACAATTTGTTATTTCCAAAAGAAATGGTAAAATCCATTTATATATTTATTCTTATTTTAATATTATTTCAATTTTCACATTTAATTGAAGAAGAAATAATAGACTTAACTCCATATTATAAAGATTTAATTGAAGAAAAAGAAGGAATATCTACATTAGCAATATTATTTACAACAGATATTCATGGTTATTTTTTCCCAAGAACTATCAATAATTCATTTATAGGAAATAATATTCTTGAGACAGGAGGGATGGAATATTTATCTTCTTATTTGCATATTTTAAAAAACGAATGGAAAGATAAATTTATATGGCTTGATGGAGGAGATTTATATCAAGGAGGTTATGAATCTAGAATATCAGATGGTAAAATAATGTCAGAATATATGAATTTTGAAAATTTAACAGCAAGTACAATTGGGAATCATGAATGGGATTTTGGACAAGATTTTTTAAAAGCAAGAATAAAAGAAAGTAAATTCCCATTTATTGTTGCCAATTTATACGATGATAGAACTAATTCAAATCGAGTTTTTGAAAATCAAATTACATATAAAATTTATTCTATTAGAAATATAAAATTAGGAGTTATTGGAGTTACTACTACTAGAACTTATAATACTACAAAAGGGGATTTATCCCATATGTTAATTAAAGATTTTAAAAATATTGTTATTGCATATAGTAAAAAGTTGAGAAATGAATTTAAAGTTAATGCTGTTATATTATTATCTCATGCAGGTTTAATTTGTAAATTAACTAAAAAAACTTCAGATATAATGAAATTAAAAATTTGGAATAAAGAAAATGCTTTAAATTTATGTCAAGGACAAGAAGAATTAGCTTATTTTTTACAAGATTTTCCACAAGATACAGTTGATTTAATATTATCTGGACATACACATACTCCAAATCATTATTATTTTAATGATATTCCTATTGTCAATAGTATGAATAATGGAAAATATATCTCAATGATTTATTTACATTTTGATGCAAAAACATTTAAAATCTATAAAGATAAAATTGAAATGGAAAGTCCAATTCCAATTTGTTCTAAAATTTTTGACAAAGAAAGAAGATGTGATTTAAAAATATTTGATGAAACAACAACTGAAAGATATGGAAAATTAAAGAGATTTAAATTTCATGGTGTAGAAATAAAGAAAAATAAGACAATTCAAAATATGTTTAAAGAATATAATGAGGCAGTATTAGCATATGAGAGAGAAATAGTAATAAATATTCCAGAAAATATGTATTGTTATAAAAACAGAGAGACTTTATTAGGTAATTATATAGCAGATTTTATGAGAGAAGCAGCAAAAGCAGATGTTGCAATTGTAAATGCAGGAATATGTAGATCAATTTGGAATAAAGGTGATATTTCTGCCAAAGATGTTCATGATATGTTTCCTTTTACTGATAATTTAGTTACTGTTCAAATGACTGGAAAAGAAATAGTTCAAACTTTAAAAGTTATTCAAGTTGGTAATACTCAATTTTTCCCTATTTCGAATCTAATTGAAGAAATGAGAATTGAAAAAAATTATAAAAAAATTACTAAAGTATTACTTGCTGATGGTAGTAAATTAAAAGAAGATAAAATTTATACTGTTGCTACTACTTATTTCTTGTTACCTACTTATGGAGATGAAATGAGTGGAATTAGATATTTTTATCCTAAAGTAAAAGGATTTAAAATTGTTGGAGATTTTACTGATTTGTTAATTGAACATTTGAAGAAAGTGAAAAAAATTGTTCCTGAAAAACATTTTAATCCTAAAAATAATAGGACAAAAATGTATTCAAAAAATTTAAAACCTGAAAAAATTCATTTTTAAATATTATAAGAGTTTGATTTTTTATTTAAGTAATTTCTTTATTTAATACTAAATCTATTGGGTTAGATTATATATTTTTTGTTTTTTTATTGTTTTTCTTTTAAAATTATTATTAATAATGAATACCTAAATAAAAAAATATTTAATATTTTAAAGAAAAAAAAATGATAAAAAAAATTTTAATTTTTGCCTTGTTAATTTTAAGCATAACAGAAATAAATACAATGTATTTTTTTGTGAACTCTGGAAAAACAGAATGTTTAACTCAAAAAAAATTTCAAGATGAAGAATTTAGAATTATATATTATTTATCAGGTGCGCAAGAAACAGGAAATTTAGTGACAATTTATTCTCCTTCAGATAAAAAACTTTGGGAAGGAACTCAAAAAAAAAATGATAAATTATCTTTTAAAGCTCATGAAGAAGGATATTATAAATTTTGTGTTAATAATAGAAGTAATAGTAAATTAACAATTACTTTTGAATTTCCAGAAGAAATTAAAGAATCTCAAGTATTATCAGTTCAAAATATTGATAATTTTGCAAGTGCTATTGACCAAATTTTAAAAAAATTAAATAATATTCAATTTAATATTAGAAATAGTGCTGTAAGAAGAGGAAAACATGCTCAAGTTACACAAAAAATTATGAAAAAAATTACAATGTATACGACCATTAAAATTATTTTTTTGATTTTATTTTCTTTATTCCAAATTTGTATGGTCACTTCAATTTTTAAAGATGTTAAAGTTGTTGATAAAATTTCTCTTAATTCAAACACTGAAAGGACTAAATTAAAATCAGATAAAAAAAATCAAGACGATAATATTTTCTTATAATTAATAAAGATTAATTGGTTATTTATTTTTATAAGCTTTTTTTTTATTTTACAATTAAAGTGTTAATTAAACCAATTTATAATTCTCTTTTACTTATAAGATTTTATTCAAAAATAACTTAAAATTTATAAATGAACTGAAATCAAATAAAGTTTTTTATTTCAATTCAAAAGAAAAAATATTTAAATTTTATTTTTATGAATATAAATTAAATTTATATTAAGTAAAATTATGAAAGATGATTTGTTTGATGAAGAAGATTCAAATAAATATGTTCCAGAAGATCTTAATTTAGATTTAGAGGATGATGATTTCAAAATAAAAAACTCCCAAAATGAAACAAAAAAAGAAAACGCAAATTTTTCTCCTAATCACGAAGATGAAGAATATAATGATTTTGAAAATCAAGGTTCTAATTTAGATTTACAAGATAATCAAGATGATAATATTATTGCTCAAATTTTAAATTCTTCACGTAAATCTGATAAAAAAGATGAAAATAAAAATAATGAAAATGAACCTTCAACAAAACAAAATGATGATATTAAAACTAATTTAATTGGATATGTTGAAGGAAATTCAATATCAACAATAAAAACCAATAAAACTCCAAAAAATAATAAAATATTAATTGAAAAAGAAATAGTTAAAAAATCTTTATCAAAAGTTGAAATTGCAGAAGCAAATTATTATGTTTTAAAAACTGAACTTGAAAAATTATTAGAAAAAGACGAGTTTGATTCAATTGAAGAAATTTCAAATCAAAATGAAGAAATGATAAATTATTTATCTAAATTAAGTTCAACTTTATCTACTTTAGTTGATAATTCTACAAAAGAAAAAAATGATAAAATAAATAATAAAAATGAGCAAAAAGAAAAACAAGAAAATAAAATTATTGAAGTTTATAAAAGAGAATATTTAAGATTAGAAAATAGATTAAAACAATTAACTTCTCCTGTATATAAAGAAGGATTAAAAAGAGAATTACAAAATTTAGATAATGAAATTCAAAAAAAAGAATCGCAAAATAAAAAATTAAAAGCTTATCAAAGACAAAGTGAATTATTAATAGAAAAACAAAGTAAAAATTTAGGAAGAGAACAATTTGAATTAAAAAGATTAAAAATGGATTTAAATAATATTAATTCCCAAAAAATATTAGTTATGGAGAAAATAAAAAAAAATAATAATATTATCCAAGAAAATTATGCAAGAATTACTCAATTAAATGAATGGCAACAAAAATTAGAAAAAATTGCTAAAGAAATGTATGATATACAAGAATATGAAAATATTCAATTAGAAGAACAAAAAGAAGGAGAAATAGAAAAAATTAAAGAAAACCTAATGAAAAAAATAGAAATTTATGAAAAAGTAATGAAAAGCAATAAGAATAAATATGAATCAGAAATTTCAAGAAATGAAAAAACTATTTTTAATTTAGAACAAAGAAAATTAGAATTAATACAAAATTATAGAGCTGTTATTGGAGAAGAAGCTTTCCAAAAACTACTCAATGATAATAGGGAAATATTTACTCAAAATTTAAATACAGATGAAAATTTAATTAATGATAATAATGATAATATCGAAGTTAATAATATTAATGAAAAAAAGTATCAACAAAATAATAAACAATTAAATATTAGTTTTGGGAGTTCTGAAAATAAAAATAAAAATTATATAAAGTTAGAATCTAATGGTCAAAAAAATGTTGAAAGTGAATTAAATATTCCAAAAAATAATGAAGTTGAAAATAATGAAAGTGAAAAGAATGAGAATCAAACTCAAATGAATGATGAAGAAAAAAACAAAAAAAATGATGTTCCTTTATTTTTAAAAGATTTTATTGAAAAAGAAGAAAACAAAGAAAATGAAATAACAGAAAACTTAAATAATAATAATGAAGAAAAAAAAGAGAAAAAAGATCAAATATCAATATATACACAATTAAATAATATTACTCAAAAAAAATCTTTTGATGAATTTGAAGATTTAGAAGAAATGAAAATTTAATATTAATATATATATTTTAAAAGATGATTAATTTATTGTTAAAGTTATATTCCCCAATTGTGTCCATAAATTAAATCTATCTACATCTAATAAATTACAATCTTTAGCATAACTTATTCCTCTAAAAAATTTAGGAGTACCATAATTATTAACAAATAAATCTCTTATTTTAAAAGTAGCAATTAATTTATTCTTTTTAAAATTAATAATATATCCTTTATCTTCATAATCATCATTAACATGTTCTTCTCCTCCAATTAAAATAATATTATTTTGATTATATACATAAAATCCAAAATTAAATAAATTAGCATGATAACCTTCAATTCTTAATTCTTCCCATTTATCATTTTTCTTAAAATTTATTTTTAACTTTTCAAAAATATAAGAAGTTTCTTCTTCTGATTCACCACCAAAAGCAATAATATTTTCTTTTAGAACAGTGATTGCTTTATGAGCTTTTTTATGATTTAATTTAGGCAATTCTTCCCATATATTTGTTGAAATTGAGTATCTACAACATAAATTTGTAGGAGTTGATTTTTCTTTTTCTCCTCCAATTATATATATATAATTTTGATATAATAATGTATCCATATCATAATAAGTAAAAGGGATTTCTTTTAAATCAGTTCTTTCATTTTTTATAAAATCAAATTTATAAAATAATTGACTTTTAGATTTATCTCCTAAACAATATACTACTTCTCCATTTCTTTCACATTCAAAACATTTTGATGAAAATGTGTATTCTTTTGGAAATTTTGAAAATGTTTTTAAATCAGAATTATATAATTTATGTATTCCATATTTATTTTTTAATTGTAGAAAATGTGAATCTAAATAATATGTATTATTGAGGAGTGAATGAAAAAATCCTTGACTAAAATATTGAATAAGGAAATAAAAAAATTTATTTTTTATAAGATTAAATATATAATTCTCTTCATTTTTTATATCTGTAACTTTTGTTCTGAAACATTGATAAAACATTAAATAATTTGAAAATAATTTATGTAATAGTGAATTAAAATAATTTTTTTCATTATAATCATCTACTTTATTTATTTTATTTATTAAATAATCAATTTTATATTTTGCATTATTTCTTAATCTTGAAGCTGTTGAAAAAGATAAAATTCTATTAAATAAATTTTGATTAATATTTTCCCAAATTTTTCTATCAGAAAAAGAACAAAGAATGAAATTATGTAAAAAATCTGTTAATTTTTTTTTTTTTTGTTTTAAATATACATCTTCTTTAATATAATCTTTACTTTTTTTAAAAATATTATCATTTAGTTCTACTTGATATTCTTCATGATTTTTTTTAGAGTGTTCTTCATTATTTAATATAATCATTCTACATTTTTGACAAAAATATTTTTTCTTATTTTCCTCTTTAACAACTAATTTTTTATTAAATTCTAAAATAGAAGTATTAACTAAAAAATTATTATTTTTAAGTTTCACTCTTTTAGAACAATAAGGGCATTTAAAATTAAATGATTTTTCTTGATTATTTTTTATTTTATCACTTTCTTCATTTTGAATAACATTCATATAATTAGCAGAAGTTTCACTATCATCATTGGAATCTAAAGAAGATTTTTCATCTTCACTTTCACTGTCATCATCTTCAGATTCTTCTTCTTCTTCTTCATCAATTTCTTCATAATCTTCTGAATTAGATAAATTATCTTCTTTATTATCTTCATGATTATTATTTTTTTTATTTTTATCATAATTTTTTTCATCATCACTAATTAAACTTATATCACAGTCAAATTCTTGAAAATTTGCATTTTCCATATTTCTCTGAAAGTAACTACAATTACTTTTTGAATTATAGGATTCTCCATCATTCATACATTCACTTTTTATTTTTTCAACACATTGTTCACATAATGTATGACCACAAGGAAGAATTAAAGGGATATAACCTTCAGAAAAATCATACATACAAATTGGACATTTTACTTTTTCCATCAATAATAAATATAATGGTTATTAATTTTAATTTAAAAAAATAATTAATTTTTAAATTAAAAGAAAAGAATTTAAAAATTATTTTTTAATTTGGCTGAGAAATATATATTATATTAAAGTTATATATATTTAAAATAATGTCTGATCAACAATATTTTAATCTTTCTATACCATTTGAAAAAAGAAAAGAGGAAATATTAAATTATTCAAGTTCTTTAGATACTTTATATAAAAAATTTGCTAAAAAACAAAAATTAAAGAATGAAGAGGATTTCCCAATATATTATCGACAAATTTATTCAATAAATCAAAATATATTTAAATGTAAAAATTGTGAAGGAACTTTATTTAATCCTTGTCATCATTTCCAAAATCAAAATAATATTAATTTATTAAAACAATTTTTATCAAATATAAAAGATATATTTGATCAAATACAATTAAATGAAGTTCAATTATCTAATAATGAAAAATTAGGGAAAAAAAGAAATGGAGATAATATTTTTAATAATTCAAATAAAAAAAAAAATAATGGTATTACTTCTCAAAATATGGAAAAGGAAACTATTATCAAAAAATATTTTAGTGGAAAAACTGTTTTATTTGAAATTTCTCCAAATAATATCAATAATCAAACTTTTAATTTTATAGTTTTAAGAAAAACACAATTAATTTCAATTAAATTAATTATATGTTCTAAATTTTCTAATAAATTTGAGTCAAGTGATTTAGTGTTATCATTAAAAATAAATGAAAAAAAAGTAAAATTTTAATTAATATTTTAGTGGGTTAATTTAAATAAAATAGATGAAGAAAAAAAAATAGAAGAGATTTTAGAATTATTTAATCTAAAAAATAGAAACAATTTCCAATTAGTTTATGATTTTATGGAAAAAAATATTTAAAAAATACTTTATTTGTCTTTTTTTAATGACATAATTTAATTAAAAATATATAATTATTTCATTAAGAAATTATTATATTAATTATTATTATAGAATCTTATTTTTTAAATATTTTTATTTTTTTTATTATTTTTTCTTATAACTTTTATTAATTACAATTATCTATAAAATATTCATTATTTCATATGTAATTGTTCTCATATTTACTTTTTTTTAATTGAATTAAAAATAATTTAAAAATTAAAATAAATTTAAAAATGAATTTTACAAATAAAGGAAAAAAAAAAGAATATATTTATAATGATCCAAAATATTCTGAAGAACATAAAATTAGTGTATTTACATTACAAAGAGAGAATGAAATCCTTCAAAATAAGATAGAACAATTATCAGAAATAAATAAAAATTTAATGGAACAAATATCTCAGTTATGTGAATATAAATTAAATAACCAAAAAGTTATTGAAGAAAATGAAAAATTAAAAATATCCTTAGAGAATAGTGAAAATATATTAAAAAATTTAGAAGAGAAAAATAAAAAAGATAATGTTCAAATTAGTCAATTGGAACATAAAATTGAAAACTTAGAATTTCAAATAAAAAAATTAAATAATATAATAAATGAATATGAAGGTGAAAAAATAAATTATGATGCAAGGATTGAAAAATTGTTAATTTTCAAAGATAAATTTGAAGAAATTGAAATTCTATATAATCAATTAAAAAAAGAAAACAAAAAATTAAAAAAAAATTTACAATTATTTTACCAAGAAAATCATTTGGCTGCATTAAAACTAAGAGAATATGAACAAAAATTTAATATTCAAGAAAATAATTTTTTTAATAATCAAAATCAAAATTCTCAAATAATAAATCCAGAAAAAATAATGGAAAAAATTTCTTCATTAAAAAAACAAGCTGAAGATATTGGAAAAAGAAAAATTGAACAATAAGAAATTATTGCAATAAAAATATAATAAAAACATATAATAAAAACATAAATAATTTTTTTTTATAAAATAAATAATATTATTCAAAGCAATTTTTTCCAAATTATTAAATCAAAATATAAAAAACTTATTTTGAATAAAAATTATAATATTTAGATTAAGGTTTATTGAATTAAAAATAAAAATATTTAATCAATATAATAAATTATTTCGAAAACTGAATAAATATAAATTATTTTATTTAAAATATATATATATTAAAAATGAAAAAGAATACAAAGGGAAAGGATTATTCATCAGCATCATCTTCATCTTTATCAAATTCGAATTTAAAAGATTATGAAATTCCAATATCAGATAAATTTAAATTAGATTCACGAAAAAAATTAGGAAGTGGTTCATTTGGTGAAATATATTTAGGGAAAAACCTTCGTTCAAATGAAGATGTAGCAATAAAATTAGAACCAGTAACAAATCAGCATCCTCAATTATTTCATGAAAATAAAATATATTTAGTATTTCAAGGAGGAGTAGGAATACCAAAAATATATTGGTATGGAAAACAGGGAAATTATAATATTCTTGTTATGGAATCATTAGGTCCTTCATTAGAAGATTTATATAATAAATTTAAAAAATTTTCATTACAAACCACTTTAATGTCAATGGATCAAATGATAACAAGAATAGAATATATTCATAGTAAAGGATTTGTTCATAGAGACGTTAAACCAGATAATTTTTTAATAGGTAAATTAAATAAAAAAGAACAAATTTATATTATTGATTTTGGTTTAGCTAAAAGATATAAAGATGAAAAAACTGGAAAACATATTCCTTATGAAGAAGGTAAAAGTTTAATTGGTACTGCTCGTTATGCTTCAATTAATACTCATTTAGGTGTTGATCAATCTAGAAGAGATGATATTGAAGCTTTAGCTTATATTTTAATTTATTTTATGAAAGGAAGTTTACCTTGGCAAGGTTTAAAAGCTAAAAATATGAAGGAAAAATATGATAAAATTAAAGAAAAAAAAATTTCAACTTCTATACATGAATTATGTGAAGGATTATCAAATGATTTTGTTAAGTTTATCACTTATGCTAGAGAACTTAAGTTTGATTCTAAGCCTGATTATATTTTTTTAAAAAATATTATCAGACAAGTAATGAAAGATAATAAATTAGCTTTTAGTACTTATAAATTTGATTGGCTGAATAAAGGAGAAAAAAATAAATATGAAATTTAATGTTTATATTTGTAAATTTTTGAATATTTTTAAAGATTGAAATAAAAATAAAATATTTTAATTATAAAAATTCATTTGAATTCAAATTTTAACATCTACTATATTGAAAAACAAAATTCATTTGAACAAACTTTAAATTTTTTTTAAAAAATTTTTACAATTTAATATCCATAAAAATTATTAGAATTAAATCCCTTAGTAGCAATTTTATTTTCATCTCCAATTCCCATTTGTTTTCTTAACATAAAAACTTGTGTAAAAGCTGGAATTGCTGCTTTTTCCATTTCATGTTTATATTCTTTTACTTTTGTTTTATATATATATTTTATATTTTTTCCATTTTTTATTTCCTCTGCAAATTGATACAAAGGATAAATTATACTTTGAGGATTATTAATTAAATTTAATTCTTCTTTTTGTGATAATTTAGATTTTTTTTTATTTATTTTTTTATCATTTATTAATTTTTCATTATTGTTTCTTGAGTGTATTTTATTTATTTTTTTTAATTTTAATTCTTCTATTTTTTTCACATTTATTAAATTGAATTTTTCTTTTGATTTTTTTGAGACAAATCCAATTGAAAATTCTCTAGGAGATTGAATTAAATCCTCTCTTTTATTATATAAATTAAATCTCCCTGTTTCTTCTTTTAAAAATTTATATTTAGGAATTGAAAGAGCTGGAATATTTATTATTCTTTTAAATTTTTTTTGTTTATTATTTAAATTTATTTGTTTTATCTTATTTTCCTTTTTAAAAGTTTTGGATAATGATGAATCATTAAAAGTTATCAAAGTTAATTGTCTTTCTTTTTTTATTGATATATTATTTGATAAATTAATGCTTTTTAATTCCCTATTCCTTGAAATTTCACTTAATTGTAGATTTTTTTCATCATTTTTATTTGTGTTGTTAATTAATTTTTCAAATAATTTTTGTCTTATCATTTATTTTTTATTATTAAAATAATAAACAATTAGTTTCTCTTTTATTTTATTTATTATTTTTGATAATTTATTTTTACAAATAATTAAATATATATTATTTATTATGAGACATTAATCAATATTTTTAATAGAAGTGAAATAAAGTTATTGATTAAATGGAATAATAAATTTTATAGAAAAAAAACACTTTTTTATCATCTGATATGAAAAGAAAGATTACAATTTAATGAAAGAATTTAAAAATAACAAACAAAGAGTGTATTCACAAAAGATAAGTTTCTTTCATTAAAATAAATTTGAATTTATTTTAAGGAAATAGTCATATTTCCAATACAAGGTATGAAAAATCTTTATTTTTTAATATCATTCAAAAAGATGTTAAAGTTTGCGAGATAAAATGATCAATAAATTTCCTGTAAAAATAATGTTAAGATGATTTTGATGAAAATTAATCTAAAAAATAATAATTCAATAAATAATATTTTTTAAAAATTTAATTGTTCATCTGTTTTTCATTTTTGATGCCCAAAACTAAAATCATTTTTCAAATGATCCCCTTCGCCAGTCTTTTTTTCTGTTTCCTTAGGAAAATATTTCTTTAAATCTTTTAATCAACCTTCTTTTAACTTTGTGTTACATATTTTAAAGAGTTTTATGCTTTTTGATTTATAATTTTTACCATTATTTCTTTTTCTTTTAATTCTTTTTGATAAGTAACTTTTTTAATTCATTTAGAAATAATTTTAAGACAACACTATGTAAAATATAAATCTTATTTACAATTTTTTTCTATTTCAGATAATTATCTGACATTTGTTTTTTTGTATTGAATTCTTTACTAATTTAAAAATTAAAAATTTAGAAATGTATTGAATATATTAAATCAAAATCAAAAATAATTTTAGAAAATATAAAAAAATTAAGAATTGAAGGAAATATATTTATTTAAATAATTTTAAATTTCCAAATTTAGAATATTATCATTTAAAAATAAAAATATTGAAAAAATTAAATTTGAAGGTGATGATGATTATGATTTAATAAATATATTTTTAATGAAAAATGAATTTATATTGAAAGATTTAATTAATATTCCTAATAAACTTAAAAATATAAAATATTTGAATATAAATATAAAAAAA
>JAJJLU010000962.1:0-13150 GCA_023807065.1 Isotricha intestinalis
AACAATAATATTGGTTTTCTTCATTCTTTATATTTGGGTCTACCCAAAGAATATTTTTGTTTTTTTTTTTTGTAACTTCAGCTAAATTTTTCATTCCGCTACATCCCATTTTTTTTTTTTTGGAAATATTTTTATTAGGTTTTTTAATTATATTTTTATTTATTTTTTTTTAATTCTTTATATAAGTCTATTTTTTAATATTTCTTTTTATTTGAATGATATTTAATTCATATATTATATTATAATATATTATATTTAGTGTTTTACATATTTAATTGTTTGATAATATGTATTATCATTTTTTAAAGATGTCCTTGTTTTTTAAATTGAATTATTGGTTGCATTTTCATCATCTTTACAAATTTTTCCAACATAATCAAACAATAATTGTCCTCCTAAATATCAAGGATAAATAAGATATAAATACCAAAATTATCAATTCAAATTAATTAATATTTCAATTAGACAATATGAAAAATAATATCATTGAATTTACTGCAAAAAGACAATAATGAATAAAATTTGAGGAAATACTTTTTTAGTAAATCCTGAATTATAACTAATACTTTTTTATATTTTCCTAATTATAATATATTTTTTTAGATATTTACTACAATTTTTCATTTAATCTTTCGTTTTTTATATATTATTTCTAAATTCATATTTAATTTAAATAATCCTATTATATTTTTATAATTATATTAAGAAATAAATAAATATATTTTATAGTGGTTGTTTTAGTCAAGTTTAACTTGATTTATTAATAAAGTATCTAAACTTTCTTCTGTTATTTGTAATATGGAAAATGCCTCTACTGACTAATCTTTGAAAAACTAATATTTAATTTATTAATTAATGAAGGATTTTGAAAGGTTTGAAATTTTATTCATATGAATTTATTTTTTCATTTCATTTTTAATGAAATATAAAAATAAAAATTAAAATAATCTAACTTTTTATAACTTTAATATCTTAAATAAAATTAAAAGAAGTTGTAAATTTTTGGTTGACTTAATTATTATCAACATAAAATAAGAAAATTCTCATTTATTACATCTTAAGCAAAATAAGAAATTAATGATAATAAGTTTTTTTTAAAATTTACTTTTATAAATTTAAAATTGAAACAATTTATTGAAGAAAAAATAAAAACATTTAAAATAATTCAAATAATTATAATTATATATTGTAATATATTATTCAAGAACAATACAGTAAAAACAAAAAGAAAACTAAAAAAATTAAAATAAATAAAAATCATTATCCCTCATTAATATCACATTCATCATTACATTCATCATTTTCAATAAATGAAGGAAACCAAGAAATTTTCTTATCTTCTAATTGTTCAATAACAAAAGAATTAATAGCATTTGTTTCTTGAGGATCAACGAATTTTAACCCTATCATATAATCAACATAAGTCCAAATATTATGAACCTTACTAATATGATCTTCAAAGACTTCTCCTTGTTTCTCAATTTCATTTCTAGTTCCATTACAAATAAAACATACATTATTCATATCATAAGCATCTTCTTGACTTTTTTCTCTTAATTCAGCAAAAGTATCAATTACACTTCCACCAATAACTTGAAGCATAATAACAATAACTAATAAATAGAAAATAAATTGAAACATAAACATTCCCATAAAATATAAGGGATCAGTTGGAAATGAAATTTTTTGAATGAATTCTCCTATTCCACCATCTGTTCTTAATCCAAATTCCATATGAGTTAAAAAACAATAAAATAATCCTCCACATGTATTTTCTTGATTTTCTTGAAGAGTATGAATGTAATTTTTACTAAATATTACAAAAGCTACTGTTGAAAATATATATATTGCAATTATTAAAAATGCTAAACATGTTAAAAGCTGACTGTATCTCATTGCTATTGCTTTTGTTAATTTTTGTAATGTTGATGATATATTTACTAAAATTAAAAGTTGGATTGAGAAAACAAATATTTGTTTCCTTGATGAAATACCTAAAATTGAGAAAATTAAATCCCAAATAAAATTAACTAATTCTCTTCTTGATAATATTGTTTTTAATATTATTATATCTAAATATTCTGTAAATGTTAAATTTTGTTCTCTACTTATTCTATTACTTGTATAATATTTTTCTTTTTCTATAACAAAATACATTCCAAATTTTGATATTACCCATAAAATAATTGCAGATAATGTTAATATTAATTGAATAATTGCAAGAGGAAAAATTGTTTTATATAATTTATAATGATTATCAATTTGACCATCATTATTTGCTTTAATAAAAATAATAATATTTATAGTTGCTGTTATTGCATAAATAATATAATCAATATAATTAAAATTAATATGATTTAATAATCTAAGAATAATACTTGAATTTAATCTCTTTTTATTTTGATTGATTTCTAAAAAGAAATAATTTGTATATTCCATTAAAGCAAATAACTTTGAACTTCTTGTATCTCTTGGTACAGTTTTATAAAAATCGTTTTTTGAATTTTCACTTAAAAATAAAACTGTAGGATCTAAAGTAAAAAGAACCATTTGAGGAATTTTATCATCTTCACCTTGAATCCAAACAGTTCTTGTAATTGCTTCAAAAAATTTAACAGCGAAATAATTTTGATAATAACTTGATTCAATTAAAACTGAATTTGAATTATCTTGATCATCCACTAAATCATCTTCTCTTTTTTTTCTTAATTCTATTATTTCTTCTTCTGTGAAATTATTTTGAGATTCTATAATATTATTTGCATCTTTATTATTAAAAGTTGATAATTGCTTAACATAATTATACATTTTATTTGCTAAATCAAATTCTTGATTTTTACTAAATTCACTATTAGAAAAATACATTTTAGTAAATTCTTCGCATTTTTCTTTATCAAATTCAATATCATTCACATTTTTAACTTCTAAATCATGATTTTTTAAATATAATTTTTTTAACGTTGAAACAATACATTCAAATATTGTTACAGGATTGAATAAATTTTGCATAACTGAAATAACTTTTTCAGGAGTGCTTTTTTCTTCAATAAATGCTTGAATAAAACTAATAATATCATTTCTAACATTATATAATGTTTCTGAATCATTTGCATTATTTTTTAAAACACCTTTTGCCTGTAATAAAAATTTATAAAAAAGAGAATTTTCATCTTTTTTTTCTCCTTCATTAGGTATTATTAAATTAGTATTTTCTCTTGAAGTACCTTGAATCATTTCAATGGAAAATTCAATCATACAAAAAAATATTTCATAATAATAAGAAACTGTACCTTCATCAGAGTCAAAAGTAACTTCATTCCACTTTGCAAGAACTAATATTTTTGTTAAACATGCCATCATTAAATCAAACATATTTAAAAATCCTGTTCCATAATCTATACTTATTTCTTGGAAAAATATTGTTTGAAATTTTATATTATGATCTTCACACATATATTTCATTATTTTAATTACCATATAAGCAATTGTATAATCTTCATTTGTTGATGTTGTTGATGGATTACAACTTTCAAATATTATTGATAGGAGATTTTGAATAAATAAATCTATTAAATAATTTAAATTTATTGTAGGTTTTATTTGAAGAGAATCTTCATTTTTTTCAAATTTATATTTATGATTTTCATGATTTTGAAACGGCATAACTTCATTATCATTATTTTCATTATTATCATTTTCTTCTTTTATTTCATTCATATCTATTTCTAAATTAGTGTTTTTAGGAAAAATTTTGGTTTTTTTTTTTTTCTTTAACTTTTCTAAATCAGCTTTTCTTAAATTTAAAATATCTTCTTGGGTTGCTCCTGTATCATATTGTAACATTCTAAATATATACCATAAATTCTGTCTTCTATATTTTAAATATAAATTTTCACTATTTATTAAATAAAAAATTGGTCTTAGCATTATTGAACGATATGTTGCATCATATAAAACATTTTTTTCTGCTAAATTTTGACTCAGGGAACTTTCTGTAAAATTAATTTTATCATTTTCATATTTTATAATAAAATCAAATAATTTTTTACCATATTCTGTTTCTAAATAACCAGATTTTTTATATTCTTCTCTTTTTTCTTCTATTTCTTCTTCAGAATATTCATTACTTCTTTTACTAAACATTGTCTTTAAAGAACTTGTAGTTGTAGTTTTAATAAAACTATTAACATGTTTTTTAAAATAATGATATATTAGTTTATAATTTAATAAATCAAAATTTCTATCTTGTATTTTTTTTATATCTTCTATTAATTCAATATATTCACTTTTATGTATTTTGTCTAAAATAAGTGAAAATTGGTCTTTTTTTTGAGTTAAATAAGATTTAAAAATATTTCCTTCATCCATTTCTTTTTCAACTTGTTGTTCGTAATTTTTTCCTTCTTCTAAAATATATTTTTTGACTTGTAAGAAATGTAATACAATTTCATATAATTTTATATATTGTAAACCATCTAAATTATAAACAATAGAAATATATTTATTTGTAAAAACTTGTAAGGGTAAAATTATTCCTTCTTCAAAATAAGTAACAATTATATTTTTTTCAACATCTTTTCCATTTTTTGCAATTGTTGGAAAATTTTTTAATTCATTATTTAATAAATCACTATCAATACTCATATCTAAGTCAGTGTCTTTTACTTTTAATAAATCTTGAAAAAATATAAAATTTCCTGCATTAGGATCTAAACTCATTCTAATATCATTTTGAAAAATTTCAACATATTTTTTTGTTTTTTGAGTCACAATTAAAACATCTACATATGTAACTCTAAAAAATTTCAATAATTCAATTCTTAAAGGAAGATAAATGGTTAAATCTTTTAATATTATTGGTATTTGTTCTTTTGTGAAGATATTTTTTAAAAAATCTACTTCATTTAACGTTGAATTACCATCAAATAAATAATTTATAATTTTTAAAAATTTTGTAAATAAAATTGTCAAAATTTGAATATCATAACCTTCTAATTCACCTCCTTCTTGCATTAGTTCTTTTAAAGATTTTCTTTCATTTATTAAAGTCTCTCTGAAAGTTTTTAAAATAGGATTTTTTTTATATATTTTTTTCATTGATTTTCTAATTTTATTAAGAGTATGTTCTTGATGAATGTAATTCATTTTTGATAATTTACCAATTATTTTTAATAACATATGAAAAGAAGTAACATATTCTCTTCTATCACTTATTCTGGTAATTAAATCTTCAATAACTTTCATCAATTCATTATTTTGAGATATATAATATCTACTTTTTGATAAGTGTTTTACCATATAATCAAGTAAATTTATAAATACTATACAATGATCTGTGTTTAATTTTCTAAAAACTTTTAAAAGTCTTTCTGTCATTATCATTAAGCAATTATCAGAGTTATCTTTTACATAATATCCTAAAAACCTAAATAGAGATTTTATGTATATATCATTTACAGTTTGATTAGGATTAATTTCAGGATTAAAAGGAATTAAAATTGAAAGTGACTTTAATAATGTAAAAACAAAAGGAATTTTATTTACCAAAATTCTTATTTTAATATCCATTTCTTTTTCAACTTTTACTTCTTTTTTATCATATAAAGTTGCAAATAAAGTTGTTTTTTTTTTATTATCTCTTTCTTTATATTTTTCTTTCAAATTTGGTCCATCTAAACTAAAAGGAGGAACAAAATCACTTTGACCAATTAATTCAAAAAATCTTTCAATAGATTCAATAATTTGTCTTTCAATTTCTTCTCCTTGAATTTCAAATAAGAAAAATTGTTGATAAACTTCTTCAATTTCATTATACATTTCTTTAATTTCATCAAAAATTAAAAGAGATTTACTACTTACAGAATTTTGAATTAATTTTAAATAAATATGAGAATTTTCTCTAAAACATCTTTTTAAACCATAAATATAAGAATCAGGGTCATTTAATGTTAAAGCTGTTATATCTGTTGACATAAACATAATTTTATTATGATATTTATCAATTAAATTTTTAATCCTTGCAATTGCCATAAAAGTTTCACTTTGAGTCATTTTTTCTGTTGAATGACCAGGTTCATCTAAGTCTACTTTTTTATTTAAAACACATTTTTGATGAATTGTTCTACAAAATAATAATATATGTGTACAATTTCTATATATCATTTTTGCAGTTTCATTATTTGAATGAAAGAATGATACTTCAGTAATATTAATTTCATTGTTTACATATTGTTTAAACACATTATCATTGAAATAAAAAGATAAATATAATATACACTTTACCATTTGATTTAACATTTTCATTTGAGCTAAACCGTTTTTTAATGTTATTTTTCTTTCTTTTGAACTCATACTATTATATATTATTTCATCATTTAAAGAATAAAATTTTAATAGTTGTTCATATGAAAATTTATTGCATCTTATTAATATTTTGCATTCTGAAAATAATTTTCTTAAAATTTCATAGGAATAACAACCTTTGTCTTTAATACTTTTATATTTTCCTAATGTATGTAAAATTTCGTCAATATATTCTTTTTCATGATTTTTTTTATAATTTGCTAAAAATTGTTCTTCTATTTTTGGACAAAATTTAATATATTCTGTATACATAATCCTTTGAAAAGGAGTCATATTTGATAAATCCTTAACTGATAAAACAGGAATTGGTTCAAAAATTTTTCTAAAATTAAATTTGTGAAAACAATAAAATAAATTTTTTTTTAATATCCAAATATTTTCATGAGTTTTATAACTAAATTTTCTTTGTAATAAAGAAAAAATAAATTCATTAATATCAACTAAAGGAGTAGTATAAAATAAATTATCACAGCTTCCTAAAATATTACTAATTCTTTCCAAAGCTTTCATGAATGGGGAATTATTAGTAAAAATAGTAAAATTAAATTCTTTTTTTTTTTTTTTCAGAATATGTTCCTTTAAAATATTTAAAGTACTAAAAACTCTATGAAAGGCATTTTCAAAACTTTTAGTACTCATAATCATCATATTTAAAAATTGAACAGGAATAAAATTTTCAAATTTAAAAGGAGGATAATTAGTAACTTGTCCAATTAATTCAAAAACTTTTAAATAATCAGAATGAATACAAGAGCATTTTAATCTTCTACAAAGTAATTCATCACTTTTTCTAATATAACCATGAGGCTTTCCTTGACAAACATTATAACAAAACATACAAAAGACTTCATCTGGATTTTTAGGATGTTCATAATAAATATATGTTTTAGTTACAATTGACCATTCTAAAAATTGACATTGTTCATCATATACAAAATCAGTATTTCCAAGAGAATCTGGTATAATGTGATTACTAACTCCACAAAAGCAAAGAGCACTTCTTTTATCTGTTGGAATCTCTTCAAATCTTTTTTTTTTCCAATGCTCACTATGACATATATTTAAACAACTTAAACATAATGGCATTTGACAATCTGGGTCACATATACAAAAAAAATATTTCTTCTTTATTGAATGATAACCATCTATCATTAATGAACATCCTGGAACATGCTGATGCATTTTTATTAAAGTTTCACAGTCATTTTCTTCATCAAAATCTTGAGAGGTTTTTGGACGAGTTTTTATTGATTTTGGACTATTTTGAGAAATTGATATATTTTCATTTGAGTTTTGTTCAAAGTTATTATTAGACATTGAGTCATTTTCATCCATTATTTTATTTTTTTTTAAATAATTTTTATTTTTAATTTAATTTAATCTAAATATTTAAAAATATAATATAAATAATATTTCAAAATGTATTTTTAGTAATAAAGAATATTCATTTTTATATTTAATTAATTTATATTATTATGTTTTCCTTGGTGATCAGTTATATTTATTACTATTTGCTTACTTATTCTTCTTACTTCAGTATTTTGTTCTATACTTCCTTCAAAATCTTCCATTAATTCAGTTATATCATCTACTTTATATAAACAATCATAGTATTCTTGATATATAGTTAGTCTTTCTAAAGTATTTAATAAAATAATTGTTAATTGTGTTGAGGTATTTGATTGTAATTGACTAATTAAAATATCAATAAAAATTTTTATATCACTGTTACAAAAAATACAAGATTTTCCATTGTCCATTAAATCATTAAGACAAATTAAAATTTTACCTAATCTTTTTTTATTTTCTTCAACATTTACAACTCTTAAAAAAATTTCACTAAGTATTCTTGAACAAGGATGAACCATAAAAACTTCTAAAAATAAATTTATTTCTTTAGCATATGATTTTGTATTTATTTCCAATAAAACATCTATTATTTTATTTAATAAAATATTATCATGAACATACTTTAATCCATAAAATAATGTACTAATATAATCTTCATTAATATAATTTTGGAAATTTTCTTCATAATATAATTCTGAAAGAATATAAAATGAACTTTCAGAAAGTGTATCTTTTTTATTATTATGATTAACATAATTTATTAATCCTTTTATAAATTCTTTGTTATAAATTAATTGAGGAGCAACATTTTCTTTTTTAAACTCATATAATTTCCTTAATAGAAATAAAACTTGCTCTTTTAATTCTCTAGTTGTTAATTGATCTAAAAAATAATTTATAATATCAGAAATAAAAAAATATTTTGGTTCAGTTATTTTATTAATCCATTCTATATATGAAGAATCATCCTTTTTTTTTTCAAATTTTTTCAAATTTTCAAGTAATTTCTTAATATTTTCTTTTAAATTAGAGTTTTTTGTATTTTCTTCCATCCAAAATTTAAAAGTAAAATAAATAAACAAAAAAAATAAAATAAAAAAATGAATAGTTTTTGAAATAAACAATAAATATTTAAAAAATAGTAATAAGCCTAAGAGGATAAACCAATATCCAACTAACACTTAAACCAATTAACACTCCAATAACTGTATCCATAATATAATGACAAAAATAAAAAATTCTAGCAAACATAACAAAAGGAATTAAAATAAATCCTGTAAAATTTCCTAAATAAAAAAGAATAAGAACAGCAAAATTTGCACTTTGAATAGAATCACCACTTGGCATTGAATAATTATTTTCTTTACTTCTACAATCATATCTTCTTTTAATATTTTCTTTTATATTAGGTCTTGGTCTTTTAATAATTGCTTTAGATACTAAAGTAATAATTAAAGTAATAATAACATGGATAATAGGTTTAATGACAAAAGTATAATTATTATAGAAAAAAGCATGATATATAAATAAAATAATAAAGTATGATATTACTAAATCTGGATTAAATAATCTTGCAAAAACATATATAATAAATTCTATAAAAGTATTTACTTCTAAATTTTGAATGTAATCTGATAAACTTTTATCATATTGAGATATTTTTGATAATAAACTTTCTGAAGGCTCATGTAATTTTACTAATTTTTCAGAAGATAATTTTATTTTTTCATCATTTTGAGTGATTGTATCATAATCATTTGAATTATTTGAATTTTGTGATACAATGGAATCTGTTTCTGTGCTACTCATTTATTTAAAAAAAAATTAATTTATTCGTTTATAAATTTTTATATATTTGTTTTTTTTATATATAAAAAAAATTACTTCTTAATTTTACTAATATTTTAATAATTTTATTAAGCAAAACAATTAATTTTTATGATAAATTAGTATCTTGTAATATATTAGCGCTTTCACTTTTTTTCAGTTTTTTGAAATTATTTCTATCAATATTTATATAATTACTATTATTAACAGATAAAGGTAAAATAATTTTTTTTTTTATTTTTTTAATATGAAATTTATTCTTTGTATGATTTATTTCTAAACTATTATGAATTTTAGGGAGTTTCCATGTTATTGTTTGTTCACTGTTGGAATTACTTAAATCTCTATTAGAATAAATTCCTAATTGCCTAAAAATTTTTTTATTATTTCTTTTATTTTCACTTAAAATATTTGAAATTTGGAATTCATCTAAATTTGAAATTTTTTTTTTGTTTAAATGAAAAAAACTACCATAATTATTATACTTTGGAATAAATTGTTGTACACTTCCACTTCTTACTAATTTTTTGGTACTATTATTTATATTAGAATCATTATTAATAGCTAATTCAAGATTATTATTTATAATATTTAAATTAGAAAAATTTCTTGATACTTTATTATTTTTGATATATAATTTTTTAACATAAGGATTTCCAAGTTTATGATTATAATTGTCGTTGTTATTGAAATTGTTGGGGTTGAGAGCTGAAGGATTTTTTAAATTAATTAATTTTTTAATTTTAACTTTACAATTACTTCTATCGGTTTTATCATTACTATTAATGATTTTAATATTTTTCATTTTTGGACCAATTTCATCTTCATTAATATAAGTATAATCATGAAATAAATTTTCATAAGATTTTCTACATATATATTCTTGATATCTTTCTAGAGTTTCGACATTTAGAGATTCATCTTTTTCACAAAAAGTTTTATCAAAATTTCCACCAGAATCAGGTATAAAAGGTGATTTCATTTTTTTATTTTCTAATAAATCCCAATTAAATCCTTTAAAAAATTTATGATTTTTCAAATCGTAAATTCCATTAATATATCCTAATCTTTTAATTGGTTTTCTCATTAAAAGTAAATTAATAAAATCAATAGAATCAATATTCCACCCAGAGGGTAAATTATCCTTTTTAAGATAAGCTTGTTTTTTCATAATATCTTCCCTTATTTCTTTCCTATTTCTCCCACTATAAGGTCTTTCACCAAGCATAAATTCATAAAGCATTACTCCAATAGCAAAAAAATCTGCAGTATAAGAATGATTTTGAGCCAATAAAACTTCAGGAGCCATATAACCTGGAGTTCCACTTGTATCTGTATAATTATCTTTTCTAAAAATTTTAGCAACTCCAAAATCTGTAATTCTAACATATCCATTAAGATCACATACTAAATTTTCTGGTTTTAAATCTCTATGAATAATTTTATTATTATGAATGTATTCTAAACCAATTACTAAACATGCTATGAAAAATTCTATATTTTATATATTTTATTTTACTTGATGTTTCATATGGAAATTTATCATATATACATAAATGATATCTTAAATCTCCTCCAGTTAATAAATCTAGTACTAAATATAAAGTATCAAAATCTTGAAATGCAAAATACATATTTACTATAAATGGATGATTTAATTTGGATAATATTTCTCTTTCTGTTTTTATACTATTTTCACATTTTTTATCTATAATTTTTACTTTACTCATTTCTTTTAAAGCATATACTTTTTGGTTTTTTTTTAAAACTACTTTCCATACTTTTCCAAAACCACCTTTACCTATCACATAACGGAATTCAAATAAATTTTTTGATACTATGAATTAGCTACGTAAATTAAAAGTTTATATTACTTTTTTGAACAGAAGTAATATTGTTATTAATATCTTTGCTTCTATTTTGTCCCATTATAAAAATGTATTTTTAAATTTAAGAATTAATGATAAATATTTAATTCTTTTTTTAATGATTATTCAATTTATTTTTCAAAAAAAAAATTTCATTGAAAAATAATTATGAATAAAACAATAAAACTTTCTAAAAAATATGCATTTAGTCTTTTTGAAAGAAAAAAAGCATTAGAATTAGAAGATTGTATGGGAATTAAAAATTTAAATTACGGTTTTTATGATCAAATAGAAAAAAAAGATAATGTAATAAATGATTCAAAAATAAAATTAAAAAAAATAAAATCAAATTCTTTTAAAGAATTAATATATACAAATAAATCAATCCCTAATTCATGGAGATGTAAAATTAATTATTTTAAAGACCTTTTAAATATAATTTCTAAAAATAAGAAATTAATATCTTATTTAGGAAATGGAAATAGTATTGATTCAGATAATCAATTAACAAGTAAAAAAACACCTATCAATTTATATTATAAAATTAATAATAATCAAAAGAAAAAAAATAGAATAAATTCAGCTAAGAATATATATAATTATAAAAAATTAGATAATTCCTTTAGTTCAATGACTATATCAGAAGAATCAAACCAATCAAATAGTTTTTCTGATTATTTCAAAAATAATTATTTACAAAAAGGAAAAAAAGAATTCTCAGATAAAGAAATAATGAATATTTTAGATGATTTAAGAATTAATCACCCATTAAAAGAAGAATATGAAATAATTCAAAATGAAAAAAAAGATGATACTTTATCAAAAAGTTTTTCAAATTCTTTTTCAAATAATATGTTGAATATTTCTAAAAATAATAAACAGAATTTTTCTTTAAACAATTCATTACTTAATATTAAAACTATTTCTCAAGAAAAAAAATTGAAAGCTTTAAAAGGATGTATTTATAATAATATAATTGTTATTCATACTCAAAATAAAAATAAAAACAAAGATAATTTATTGAATGGAAAAAATATGATATTTGATATAAAAAAAGATTTTGAGCATAAAATAAAAAATCCAACAATTAAAAAAAAATTAGAGCATATTAAGTTTTATGGTCCTTATAATAATTTTTGTTTTCCTTGTAGAAAAAGAAACATTGATTTTTATAATAAATTAGAACATAATAGATGTCTCAAAATAATACATTATATTAAAAAGACAAATGGAAATCATTTTTTGTTAAATCAATCAAATTCTCAAAGAAAAAGAAATTCTAAATCAAATAGTTCTATATTATCATAATTTCAAAAAAATAATAATATTTTAATTTAAGATTATTTGAAAAAAAAAAGAAATAATAGAATTTGTACAATTATCTTTTTTTTTAACAAAAATAAATTCTTATTTTTTTCAAGTATTTTTCAATTATATGATCAAAAAAACTAAATAATAATAGAATATAAAACTATTTTTAATAAATAAACATATATATATGTTTTAATTAAATGATTTTTTATTATTTGTAAAAATATTTGTAATTAAATATTTTATATTAATTTTTCTATTTGATAAAATTATATAATATAAATAAAGATATATATTCTCATTCTTCCGATATTAATAATTTTAATTTTTTATTTTATTATTGAAATAATAAGCATTTCAATAAATTAAATAAAATAAGGGTTTTATTATAAGAAATAAAAATATTTGAATTGTTTTGGGGATTGGGGATT
>JAJJLU010000963.1:0-13132 GCA_023807065.1 Isotricha intestinalis
AATGAAGAACAATATAATTTGATTTGTGATTGGATTAATAAAGAAAAATCATTTAAATTTAAACTTTTATATAAAGGAACTAAAGATGGAGATACTATTGAAATATTTCATAATAAATGTGATAATCAAGCGCCAACTATATCCATTATTAAGTCAACAGATGGACAAGTTTTTGGAGGTTATACTTCTAAATCTTGGGATAAAAATCAAAAAACACATGTCCCTGATCCTCTTTCTTTTTTATTTAATATTAATAATAAGAAAAAATATTGTGTTTCAAATAATAGAGGGATAATGGCTTCAAAATATATATGTGATTTTGGAGGAGATCAATCTGAGAATTTTCATGAATTATGGATAGAAAATAATTTTTTTTCAAAAAATTCATATTGTGATAATGGAAAAGGATATAATTTTAAAAAGTATGAATTAAGTGGAGGAAAAAGCTTTTTTAAAGTTCAAGAATTAGAAGTGTATCGAGTAGAAGAAAATTAAAAAAACCAACTATTTATATATATTATTTTTTTTCTGATTATTTTTTAACACAAAAATCTAAAATTTATTGTTCTTCAAATGTTCAAAGAAAAATAATAATTGTTTAAACTATTTATTCTTGAATTTATTCTTTAATCTTATATATATTCGAAAATGAAAATTATTGATATAATAATATTTTGAAATCAATTAAATTAAATAAAATATTTTACAAAAATTACTGAAATTTGAATACATTAATTTCCTTATTTAAAAAAAGAATTAAATTGAATTATAACTCATTTTATATTTTTATAATTAAATTAAATTTAAAAAATAAAAAAGTCTGCTTATATAATTTAGTAGATTATTTTATAATTGCATAACTCCTAACATATAAGTGATAAACAATTGGATAAGAATATGAATAATATATTTATTAATGTCATTAAAATCACAGTTATATATGATCAACAATTATTCATTTCAAAATAAAAGATTAATACATAATATAAAACCATAATTGAAGAAATTAAAAATCTCAAAAATATTTTTAAATAAAAATGTATAATTAATAAATTTAATTTTTTTTAGTTAATATAATTTATAAAAATTACCAACTTTATAGTTTTAAATAGTAAATTAATAAAGATTATTGATAAAAAATTATTTTTTTTTGAAAGTTTTTAAATGTATTACAGAAGATTATTTTTTATTTACTTTTATTTTTATTTTTTTTCATTTGACTTTTTTTTGTTTAAATTTTTACAATATTTATTTAAGAAAAAAATAGTTTAAATATTAATTTAAAATACATTTTATGTCATAATATTTTATATTATTATACTTTTATATATCTGGTTTTAATGATTTTTTTCCTTTTGATTTTCTGTATATTACATTGAATTTTTTGGGTTTATCAAATAAAGAATTTAAAATATTTGAATATAGTTCTTGTTTATTTAACAAATAAAAAGGAATAACAAATTTTCCTAAATCCCTTTTATCTTTTCTTTTTTTATCTTTATTAAATTCATTTTCTTCATTATAATCATTATTATTATTATATATATTATTTCCAGAATAATTCATATTATACAT
Source organism: Isotricha intestinalis (assembly GCA_023807065.1). Lineage (NCBI taxonomy): Eukaryota > Ciliophora > Litostomatea > Vestibuliferida > Isotrichidae > Isotricha > Isotricha intestinalis. The sequence continues at coordinate 1,576 of JAJJLU010000963.1, forward strand.
TTGACTTGAATTGTTTATAATATTATTTAATTTATTTTTAATATTATAATTAAAATTATTAATATTATTATTCATTCTTGAATTATTCAGAGAATCTTTCCCTGAAGACATTTTTGAATTTGGAATTGAATTCATTTCTAAATTATATTTAAAATCATTTTCATTTAATCTTTCTGAATTATTTCCAGTGTCGTTTAAACTTTGTTTATTTGAATTTTCTTTAGAAACATTTTGATAATTACTTCTATTATAATTTATAAAATTATTTCTTTCATAATTTTCTTCATTATTTTGATTTATTTTAGAATTGTTTGAAATATTAATATTATTATTATTATAGGGAGATAGCTTTTTACTGTTATTATTATAATTGTTTATACTCTTTGAATTATTATTATTATAATTGTTTATAATATTTGAATTATTATTACTATAATTGCTTATATTATTTGAATTATTATTATAATTGTTTATGTTTTTTTGATTATTATATAATAGTTTTTCATTAGGTTCATTATTCTCTTTTTCATATGTATCTCTATCAGTATCATCAAATATTACTTGAAATGCTTTAAAATCTAATAATTTTTTTTTTATAGGTTTATATTTATTTGAATTTGAACTTATTGCATTATTATAATTATTAATTAAATTATTGTTCATATTATTAACTGGAAGATTATTATTATATTTATTATTTGAATTATTTGGTTTCCCTTCATCAATATTATTATCATAATTATCATTATTATTATAATTACTGTTATTATTATAATTATTATAAATATTACTATTATTAGGAAATGGACTATTATTATATGTATAATTTCCACTTTCATAAAATAATGGTTCCTCTTGATTATTTTGGGATTGACTAAAATTTTTAATTTTTGGAATATTAATATTTCCATATAAATTATTATTATAACTATTATTATGAATATAATTATTTTGTATTCTATATGAATTATTAGGGTTCACATTATTATAACTATTATTATTTTTCCCAATATTACAATCAGTATTAAAATTACCTCCTGTATTAAACATTCCATTATAATTCATATTATTATTTAAATAAGGAGATCCATTTTTTGTAGTATTAAAACCACTTGATGGATAACTCAAAAAATTATTATTTCTACTGTTATTTCCATTAATAAAATACCTAGTTATTTCACTTTGTCTATGCATAGAATTATTATTATTATTATTATTTTCTTGTTGATAACATAATCTATTATATTTATTATTTCCATGCATTTGAGCATATGATTTTCTTTTAGTTTGAATATAATCAATATATAATCTTCCTTTTTTAGGATTTGGAGTATTATTATTATAATTATTGTGTTCAAATAAATTTTTTTGAGAATATGAATGTGATCTTTTTTTATTTTGAACTAATGAATTATTATTATAATCATTTGAATTTTTTTCTAAACTTTCATTATTTTCAAAAAGTGTTGGACTTCCAATTCTTTTTTTTTTTGGACTTGAATGAGAACTATTAATATTCGAATATTTTCTACTTTCTATACTTTGAAGTGCTTTATATATATTTATTACTTCCATTAACTTAGAATTAGTATCATTTACTCTTTTATATTGATTTTCTTTCTTTTGTATTTTTTCTTCTAATTCATTTAATTTTTTTATTTTTGTTTCTAATTCTTTTTCAGTATTAGTTTTCTCTGATTTTTTATTTTCATTCAAATCACTTAAATTTACTTGTACAATTTCTTCTTTTGTTTCTTTTAAACTTTTTATTGTTCCTGAAAATTCACAATTTAAATTAATATTATTTAATGGAAAATTATCAATGCTATTATTCATATTAGAATTATTATGATTACGAGATGAATCTTGTGAACCTGAAACAATTGGTATTTTTTTATCTGAATTTTCATTTTCATTTTCATTTAATTTATCATCTTTAATTACAATAGGAATTTCTTCTTTATCAATTGAATTATTTTTATTATTATTATAATCATAATCAATTGAATTTTTAATATAAATATTTTCATTTTCAACACTATTATTAACTTTATCATTTAAATTATCATTATCAATACTATTATTATTATTTATTCCAATATTTGAATTTTTATTCGTATTTTCTTCTAAACTATTATTCATAATATCATTAATATCATTATTATTATTTGTTACTTTTGTACTTCCATTTGTTTCTTTTGGAATACTAATTATTTCAGAATTTATTTTTTCAGAATCTTCTTTTTCTTTTTCATTTTCTTCAATTGTGTTATGACTGTTAGAAATAGGAATATTTAATTTTTTATTTTCGCTATTTTCATTAATTACATTATCTTTATTTAATTTTTCATTTTCTTCTTTTACAGTAATTTTTATATTATTTCTTTGATTATTTTTCTCGTTTTTTTTCTCATCTTCATAATTTAAAAAATCTTCTTGAAAATCATCTTCAAGAGGATTATGAAATTTTTTTTCAAAACTATCATTTAATCTATTATTATGTTTAGGAATAGTAACATCAAAATCTTCTTTTGTAAATAATCCACAAATTTTTCCTTTGTTTTTTTCTTTTTCTATTTCTTTTAAAAAACCACCATCTACAATTTCATTAATTTTATTTAAAATTTCTTTTTCTTTAGAAATTTCGTCTTCATTTAGAATATTAGTCTTACCTTTATAATTTTTATTTTTGTTTTCTTCTTTTTTTTTGTCGTTTTCATCTATTGATTCTTCGCCAAAAGAAAATCTATCTATACAATCTATTTCTATATCTATTGATTTATTTATAGCATTGTTTATTGATGATAAAGTAAATCCATCATATATATTCCATTCCCATTCATTTTTTAAGTTTTCAATGTTTTCTTTATTATCTTTTTTCATATTTGATAAAATTAAATTTAAATTTTATTTGTTTTATTATTTTTAAGTCTTGATTTTTTATTTAAGTAAAATTAGTTTAATTAAATAAATTAAGGATGTTTCTTTACTTTGAATAATTAAAATAATTTTAATATTTTAATTCATAATTATAAATCAATTTTTTAATATTAGAAATTTTCCAATTAAATATAATTATATAAATAAAGAACAGTAAAGTAAATCATTAATATGAATTCTCATTGAACAACTAAAAAAATCTATTAAAGCAAAAACAATAATCTATTTCCTCGTTTTAAATCCATAAGATATAATTAATCATCTATATAAAAATCTAAAATATATTTAAAAATTATAGATTATTTTTAATTAAATTTTTCATTATATAAAATGAGATAAAGCTTTTTTAAATTTTTCATTTCACTTAATGTTTTTATTCTGTTAACCATTCTAAAAAAATCTAATAAACCAAACAAGTAATCTTTTCATTTTTTAAAATAAGAAATCATGAAAAAAATCGATATAATAATATAAATTTCTTTATCAAATATAAAATTTCATTAAATAATAATAAATTTTTATACTTCATAATTTTTTTTCTTGTTTTTGTCTCATTTTCATAATCTTTGTTTTTCAGTTAAAAATAGTAATTTTTTTCAATTGAGATAAATAAATATTCATAAACAAAAAAATTAATCATCAAAAATAAAATATAAAATGTTATTACCAATTAATAAAAAAATAAGGAAGGATTTGAAATAATAATTTTTTTTCAATATAATTAAGATTTAAATCACTTATTTGATTATATTTTACTTTTATTGATTTTAAAGTTTTTTTTGAGGATTTAATTTCCATTTTTTTATTAATATCTTTTTGAATTGGAATTAAATCATGATTAAATGAAATTAAATAAGAATTTCATTTTCTCTATCAATAATTTATATTAATAAGTGATTTATTTATTTTTTTGTTTTTATTTAATTCACTTTATATAAATAAATAAAAAATATTGGTTTTTAAATATTAAATACTTTAATTTAATCACTTTAATTAAAATTTAATATTTATTTATTTTTTCCATTAAATGAATAAGAACTTAAGTGAAGAAGAAAAGAAAAAAAAAAAATTAATTCTAGCAAGAATGAAACAAGAAAATAAAAAATTACCAAATGATTTTTTTGAAAAAATATTAAATTATGAAATGATATTATCAAATGGATTTGATTTTGAAGTATTAACTTCATTGATAGGATTATATTCTGTAAAATATATTATTAATAAATTTTTATTTTAAAAAATAGAATGCAATAGAATATTATGAAAACAAAGATTTATTAAAATCAAAAGCATATCAAAATAGAATGGATATTTTATTATCTGATCCTGATATTTTAAAAAAAATGGTTGAAATTACAAAAAAAGAAAAAGAAAGAAAAGCTAATAAAAATGATGGTATTAATAACAATGATAATTTAAATGATAATAATAAAAATAATAATAATAAAACTTATTCTTTAAAACAAGCAAAACAACAAATAAAAATTCAAACTGATTATATTAAAGATGAAGATATTTCTATGAAAGTTGGAAATATATTAAATAAAGATATTCATAATAAAAACTTGAAAGATTTAATAAATGATGAATTAAATAAACAAAATAAATGGAAATTAAGATTAGAAACTAAGAAAAAAAATTCAAAAATAAAAAAATGTAAAAGTGCTGAATTTCATTTATCAAATAAAAAATCAAGTGATGAAATTAAAAAAATAGAAGAAAATAAAAAAGATAATTTAATTATTATTGAAGAAGGAAAAAATGAAGAAGATGAAAATAATATAATTAAAGAAAATTCAGATAATAAAAATAATGAAATTCAAATATTAGAAAACAAAAATGAAAACTTTGAAAATACAAATTTAGAAAGAGAAAATAAAAAAAATGAAAATATAAAAAATGAAAAATCAGAAAATAAAATAAATACAAATTCACAAAAAGAAGAAGAAAATAAATTATATGAAGATAAAAAGATAGAAGTAGATGAAGACATAAAAAAAATATTAAATGAAAAATTAAAATCTTTAGAAAATTTAATAAATACAAATCCTCCAGAAGAAGAAAACATAAAAGAAAAAATCCCAGAATTTTCTTTAGAAAATATTCCTCCAAAATTTCAAAATTCATATTTAACAATAAAAGACAAAATAAATAAATATATAGAAGCATTTAATAAATATTTTTATAAAGATATTTTTGAAAGTTTTTATTTTAAATTAAAAAGATTAGTAGATGAAAAATATAATAAATATATTGAAATATCAACAACTTATCATAGTCAAATAAAAGAATTTGAATTTTTACTTGAAGATGAAATAAATGAAGAAAAACAAAAAGATATTCAATTTACTATTGATTCTTTAAAAGAAGAACAACAACATGAAATTGATAGAATAGAAGATTATTATAATGGAGTTATTTCTGATAAAATTAATGAATTTAAAGTTACTTCTTGTAAATCTAATCCTGGTTTAGAATTAATGGAAGAAAAACTCAAATTAGATATTTATACAATAATAAATGAAATTTTTTATAAATAAATTTTATTAAAAATTCCAATTTATCGAATAAAGAATTTATTTTTATATGAATATTAAAAATGTCTTAAAAGAAATTAAATTAAGAAAACAAAGAAATAAAAATTTTTATAATTTTCTAAATAAAAATTCAAGTTATGATTTTTATAATATTCCAAAAACAATCTCAACTTCTCTTTCTCAAAATAAATTACCTAAAGATATTAAAAAAAAATCGAATCTTTTGAAAACATCTTCTTCTTTTGATAAAAATTATTTTGGAATAAATAGTACTTATCATGTTAAAAAAATACAAAATAAATTCAATTTAAATAAATTTATTAATAAGCCTGATGAAGAAAATGAAAATGAAAAAGAAAGAAAAAATAAAAAACAATTTAAAGGAAATTCCTTTGATTTTAAACATGAAATAAAATTAAATCCCTTTGAAATAGAATTTAAAGAAGAAAATAAAATTGATTTTAAAAGATTAAAAAATGATATTAGAAAAAAAGATGACTTAAATTTAAATGTTTTTTCATTATTCAAAGATATAAAAAATAAAAAAATTAATAAAATAAAAAGTCAAAACAATTTAATTTCAAAAAAACCAGAATTTGAAATCAACTTAAACAAAATAAATAAAAGAAATTCCATTGAACAAAAAAGATATAGTATAATAATGGGAGAAAGAGAAGTATTATTACTACATTCATTTAATAATCAAATATGTTCAGATATGTCTTCTAATTCAAACAATAAAAAAGCATCTTTTATAGATTGTTATTTCCCTCCAACAAATTCATCGATTTGTCCTTTAAATTTAAATCATGAAATTAATGTTCCTTTCCATAATATTTATTGGTTGAGGATACAAGAAATTTTCCAAAACTCAAAAATATCTATTTATGATAATTTAAATGATAAAATTTTATGTCCAAATCAAGGTTGGATTAAAAATTCAAATTTAATATCATCATTAATAATGATATCTAAAATAAATTTTGAAATATTAAAAAAGTTATTAATTAATATTCAAATAAATGAAAATGGTCAATTTAGTATTGCTATTAATTATAAAGGAACACCAACTTTAATAATAATAGATGATTATTTTCCTTGTTTAAAAGGAACTAGATTTCCTCTTTTTGCCAAAAGCCCTTCAAATAATATTTGGCCAATGATAATTGAAAAGGCTTTTGCTAAAATTTATGGTTCTTATTTTAATTTACAAAAAATTTCATGTCAAGAAATTTTAGAAATGTTAATTATTTATAAAGTTGATAATATTCTTATTAAATTAAATTATGATTATTTATGGAATAATATTGTATATAATTCTAAAAATAATAAAAGAGGAATGATAGGAATTATAAATAATAATAAAATTAATGAGAGTGAATTTGGATTGTTAAATAACTCTTGTTATTGTATTATAAATGCTTATGATGAAATTATTGATGGTAAAAATTATAAGTTATTAAAATTGAAATATCCTATTTCAAATATTAAAAGATTTTTAAATCTTTTTTTAACTTCACCAAATGGAGAAAATTTTATTAATGAAATACCTTTGAATTCTTGTAATAATTATAATTGGAAAGGTAAATTTTCATTTGAATCAACTGATTGGAATAAAGAATTAATAAAAAAAATAAATTATCAACTTTCAGATAAAGATATGGGTTATTTTTATATGTGTTATGATGATTTTTTTCAAATTTTTACTTCAATAAATATAGTTGATTTTATAATTCCTTTATATTCATATTCAATTTTTTTACAAAGTGAAAACACTTTGTTTTTTATATTTTTAGAAAGAGAAACTACAATTTTAATTTCTTGTTATGGTAATGATACTTTTTTTATGAAACTTAATTTTGATTATACTATTGAAATTTTAGATATAAATAATAAATGGATTAATAATATTAAATTAAATCCTGGGATTTATATTATATATTGTATTACTAAAAATATTGGTTCTTATGTTACTTTTGGTAGTGAATGTTTTTTTAATTATAAAATTGAGTATCCAAATCAAATTATCAGTAATTTATTTCGTTCAGTTATTTGTGATTATATTATATATAATAAATCATTTATTACTAAATATATAGAAAATTTTAATTTTCATTGTGATAAAGATATTAATATATATAAAGGATTTTTTTCTCATTTAAATTTAGGATTTATTTTTTTAGAAAATCATAAAAATAAAAGTTATAAATTAAATATAAATATATTCTTAGAAGGTTATTGCAGTATGGATAAGAATGATTATTCCATAATTTATGTAAATCAAAATCAAAAATTATCACTTTTTTTCTATAAAATAAAAAAAGAAAATAAAAAGAATATAAATATAGATATTATAAATAAAACATTTTTTCCAGAAAATGCAAAAAATTTTCTTCCAAATATTGAGTTTTTGAATAATCACTTAAAATCAATTAAAAAACCAAATTCAAATAGTTTCAACAATATAATAAAATAAATTTCAATAATAAATATATATATTATATTAATATTTTTATTTAAAAAAATAGAAACAAAACATATCCCCGTAAATGGAAAAAATTAAATAACTAAAATTAATGTTCTACAAATTCTTTATTATACTCTTTGATAATATAATTAAAATCACTTTCAGTTAAATTTGATTCAATATCAATATTACTAGTATTAGCTTCCATACTTTCATTATTATTATTTTCTTTTTTTTCATTATTATTATTAGACATAGTTTTATCTTTTGTAGAAGTATCAGAATATTGTAAATTACTTCTTAATTTAATGCATTGTTGTTTTAGCATAGAAACTAATTTTTTTAATTGTCTATTTTTTTTCTTATACTTAAATAAAGAATTTTTATAAATTTTTAATTGAAATTTTAATTTATCAATATATTCATCACAAGATCTATTAGTTTCTTTAATACCTTCAACAACATCAATTGATTTAATAGGAGTATATTTTTTTAATAATTTAGAAAAATCTAATTTGGGAACAGATTGTCCATAATCACTTATTTCTGTTGATAAATACTTTTGTTGTTTTATTTTTTCAGGAAATTTCATTAAAGGACTTTCTAAATTACTCATTGAACTTCCTTTATCAGAATAACTTTCTGATTCTTCACTACTTGTTAAAATATAATTAAATAATTGTATATTTTCCATATTTTCTTTTACTCTTTTTTTTTTTTTTATATTTTGTAATTTTTGATTTAATTTTTCTATTTGTTTTTCTTGATCTGATGTTTTTCTTTTTTCTAATTGAAGAAGTTTTGAAAATTTAATTATTAATTCTCTTGTTTCTACTAATTCATTATTTAATTCTACATTTATTTTATCTGGTTCACATATAATTATTTCTTTAGTTGAATTATCATCTTTGTAAAATTTTGTTAATTCTTTTTTTAATTGAAGTATAATTGAATCTTTTTCTTTTAATAAATTATCAAATTTAAAAAGATTAATTTGTTCATTATCTTCTTTATCTTGTCTTTGAACTATTAAATCTTCTAAATCTTGTTGACATTTATATAATTTTTTTTCTAAATTTATTTTATCTTTATATAATTCTTCCGTTCTTTTTGTTAATCTATCATTTTCTTCTTTTAATTTTTTTAATATAATTTGATTTTTATCTTTAATATCTGAATGTAAATTTTTATATAATATTTCTTTATTAATTTCTAAAGTAGTTTTTGCATCTTCCAATTCACTTTTTAACAATTTATTTTCTTTCATATAAAAATTTACTTTTTCTGCATAAGAAGATATTATTTTTTTCGCTGTTGTTATATCAAATTTTTTTTGCATTTATATTAAATAAATAAAAAACTAATTATTAAAAACACAAAATTTTTTATAATAATTTATACTAATTTAAATTTAAATAAAAATTTTTTATAAATAAATTTATGAGTGAAAATAAGAATTTAAAGGACTCTAATAATTTCGAATTTATAAGTTGTATTCATTTATTAAATAATAAAAGTAGAAAAGTAAATTTTGAAGATAAGGATTATTTATTTATAAGTAAAGTTTATCCTCAAACAACTCCAAAACCAATAATCAAATTTTATATAGTTTCATCTGAAAAAATTTTTTTGAAAGAATTTAATTATGATTTATTTAAAGAATATAAAGAAAAAATGGGATTGGAAGGTCCTTGGAAAAATTTTTTTAATACTCTGGTAAATGCCATTGATAATATTGATGAAGGAGAATTAAAGTTAGATTTTAAAAACAATTTTAATGAGTGTATTTTAACAATTATACATCCGATTGCGAAAAATATTAAAATTTCAAGCAAAATAAATTTCGAGAAACCTTTTTCGAAAAGTGATAAAGAATATTCTAATATTCTTTTTGACATTTTATTAAGTGTTTATGATAATAAAGAAGAATTAAGAGAAAAAACAATGAATAATAATGATTCTGATAATAATTCTGTTTTAAGTGTTAATTTAAAAAAAGATAAAAGTGATTTTGATTTAAGTCAATTACAAAAAAATGTTTCTGGAAATAATTCTTTAGAAATTAAGCAAAATTTAAAAAGAAAGTTTCATTCTAATTTAATTAATCCAAATATTAAAAAAAGAAAAAACAAAGGATACACTTTCATTCAAGAAGAAGAAGATGATAACAAAGAAGAAGAATAATATTTATTTATTTAAAATCTTTTTATTTATTTTAAAATATAAAATATATATTGTTTTCTATATTTATAATTAATTTAAGAATTTTGATTAAAAGTTTTTTCATAAAAAATTTTATTTTGTTATTTGAATGATTTTTTCAATATAATTTATTTATGTTTAAAATCATAAATTGTTACAACTAAAAATCCTTAATCTTAGTATTAAATTTTGATTATTTATAAAAATAATTTTATTTTTAAATAAATTATCTATTGTTATTTTTTAATCTTAAATAACAATCTATGATATATTTTATATTCATATTTAATGAAAAGTTTTCTTTATTATATTTGAATTTATGTAAATTATTAAATTTCATTAAACATCTTGTAATATTATCTTGGCTTAAATAATAAATTCCTTCATTGGGTAAATTAATATTTTCTCAATTTATATATTTTGTATAGTAACATTGAACAAACATAAATTTTTATCAAAGTAAATTAAACACCCTTTCAAATCTTTAATTTTAAAAATTTGTTTTTTTTCAAATTTATTTAAAAAATATTTTAATTAATTAAATTATATATTTATCTTTCTATTCAATTTTATAAAAGAGAGAAAACTCTTTTATAATATTTATAATTATGAAATAAAATATTATTATTCAGAAACAAAAATCCGATCACTGCCGAAGCTCAATCAAGAGGTGTCAGAAAATTGTTATCATCATAATAAATAATATTATATTTCATATCATTAAAAAAGAAGAAAAAATATTCACTTTATTGAATTGAAATAAATTCAATCTTTACTTTTAAAGTTAATATTTTGATTTTTCCACCTAAAAAAAACAGTTAATATATATTGATATAAAAAATAATTTTAAGGAAATATTTATTTTTGTTCAGCAAAATTGCTAATCACCATAATAAAGTAAGCCTGGGGCAGCAATTTAAATCATCATAAAAATAAATGTGAAAAAAAGGAAAAATTGATTTTTGATTACTTACTTTTTTTTTTCTTTTGATTAAACCTATAAGACCTAAAATTATTAGAAAAAATCTTTTTTAAAAAATCAAATAAACATATGTTCTTTTTTAATATATAAATCAGAAATTGGTAAGATTGTCTGCAAAGATAATTTAAGTAGCAGAACTTGCTTTAACATCATTATAAACATATGTTTTTTTGATTGGAATTAATACTTACTTTTTTTTAAGACATTAATTTTTTAATTAATATTTATTAGATATTTTGAAATATAAATTATATTTTTTTTGAAAAAAAATTATTATTTGTTTATGAAATATTTAATTTTATTTTTTATTTTAATTTTAGTTATCAAAATTTTTTTTCCAAAAAAAGTTTTTAATATAAATATTTTTTATTTATAAAAAAATTGTATGCAAATCATTAATTGGGGATTGGGGATTGGGGATTGGGGATT
>JAJJLU010000964.1:0-13120 GCA_023807065.1 Isotricha intestinalis
AAGGAATCTTTTTTCAACAAAATATATTTTTCTCTTTTGCTTTTTGAAATTGTCTCAATTTCTTCTTTTTTTTGTTATTATCTTTATTTTTTGATAATTAAACATTCTGCCATTTTTAATCAATATTTATTACATAAATTAATAAATTAATTTCTTCTTCTTTGTTTGGTATCTTTATTTTCAATGTTATGAGGAAGAGTTTATACAATTATACTAAAAAAACATATCATTTTATGATATATAATAATCAGAATAGTTTTTTTAGGAATTATATTCTCTGTTTATTTATATTCAAATATTATTGGTCAAAGAGAAGATTATATAAAAAAACAATTATTTTCAAATTGTGTTTTTAATATATAAGAGATTTATAAATTTTGTTTTAAATCAAACTAAAATTATATAGTTGATTATATATATATATATATTTAATTATTTTTTTTTAATAATATAACATTTAAGTTTAAATTAAAAAAATGGAAGAAGAATATTTAAAACAAAGAAACAATATTTTTAAAAATAGTAAATTAAAAATAATAATTATTTAGATAAACCAATAAACTTAATCGGAACAAGAGAAAATTTCAAACTAACATTAAGAAAACAAAAATTCCAGCAAAATATGTTATTTCAAAGGAAATTAAATAATCAAAAAAATAAAAAATTTCAAATATGTCCTTTTAAATTAAAAATTAATGAAAAAGAAGCAAGCTCATTTAGAATAAAAGATGAAAATATTGATGAATCCATAAAAAAAACTTTAGAATATTTAAATAGTTCAAATGAAGATTATGTTAAATTTGGAGTTTTTTTATTTCAAAGATATTTCTTTGTTAAAGCTTCTGAATCTGAGGAAGCAAAAAATTCAAATAAAACATATGAATTTTATATTGATAAATTTCTTGAGCATAATTTTATTGAAAATATCCAAAAGCTTTTAATGAAAAATAATGATCCTTACGTTTTATATGATTCATTATGTGGACTTATAAATTTTACCAATTTTCCTTCAATTAATAATCAATTTGATTATTATGAACTCTTTTCAAGTGATAAATTCTTAGAAATTTATAAAAAAATAATTATGAATGATAACTCATATATAGTCACAAATTTATATGAGTTTTTATATAATTTATGTTATGAAAATCAAATTTGTCTTAATAAATTATATCAAAATAATTTTTTACAATTGTCTTTAAATAAATATGCTAGTAATATCACAAATAATTATCAAGAATTAATTGAATATCTTCATTTTATTGCAGTAATGGCAAAAAATGTTAATTTATTCAGTTCAAAAGAAAAAGAAAATTTTTTTCGAATTTTTTATAAATTTTTATCCAATGCACAGGAAGACGAAGTAATTGCATGTTCACTTATTGGATTAAATTATTTAAATGAATATGATAAATCAGATGACAGTACCATTGTAAATTTAATAAAAGAAAATTATAATTTTATCAATATGTTGATTAGTATAAATTATTTAAATTATCCCGCATACCTTCAATTAAATCTAATTACTGTTTTCAAAATTTTAATAAATTATTTTGAAAAAATTGAAAGTAATAATATTCTAAATATCCTAAATAATACTCAAATTTTAGAGTTTTTTAGTTTTATATATAATACAATTGAAAGGCCAAATATTCATTTAAAAATTTTAGAAACAATATTAATTATTATAAAATCTAATGATTTAAATATAATACTTAAAGTAACAAGACATAATATATTAAATTCTGTAATATTAACATCTTTAACTGATTTTGATTTTAGTGTAAGAAAAACAGGTTTATTAATAATATTAAATATATTAAATATAAATAATTTTGATGTTGCTGCAGATTTTAGTAAAACAGTTTTTATTGAATATTTAGTTCAAAAATTTTTAAAAAATGAAACAGAAAAAGATATTATTAAGCTTTCTTTAGAAATTATATATTGCTTTATTAAAAGTGGTAATGTCTTAGGAAATAAAAATCCTTTTTCTCAAAATCTTAGAGCCGCTGGAATTGAAGATATATTAAATAAAGAAAATAATTTTTTAACTGATGATATCACTCAAATTATTGAAAAAATAAAAAAGGAATTAAATTTTGATGTTATTAATTAAAATATAAAAATAATTTTTTTTCTTTTAATTTAAATAATTTCAAAACTTAAATTTTAAGTTTGAACTAAACATTTTTTGTAATTATTTCATTCATTATTTTTTCACAATACAAAAATTATTCTTTAATTTATAATTTTTCAATAATATTTTTTTATTTTTAATTTAAATACAATTATGTCATATTCATCTTTTAAAAAAAAAGAGAAAAGTTTTGAACAAACAAGTAAAGATCCATTTTGGAAAAAATTTTATTCTAGATTAAGATTCAATAAATCAAGATCTGAATTAAGAAAAGATTTATTGTCATATTTGGAATTACCAATATATATATTTACAAAATATCCTTGGAGTCTATGGATACCGGGATTTACTATTTTACCTTTTAATATTTTAGCGACATATTTTTTATATTATTTTTATACTAATACTTTATATTATCAATTTGTTGTACTTTTAAATATTGGATTTTATTATTTAGATTTTTATTTATTTTATATTGGAGAAATTGAAAAATTTGAAATAAATAGAAAAAAAGGTTTTGTCACTAAACAAAAAATTAATCTCTTTGGTTCAAAAAGAGAATATCTATTTAAGTTTGATAATGTTGATTATATTGAAATTATAATGAAAGGTTTTAAACAAGGAGCTTATGATTATAGGAAATATTTTATTAGAATATATAATAAAGAAAAGTCTATTAAACCAATCGAATTTGGTTCTACATTAGATTTTGAAAAAATAAAATTAAAATATCAAATTTGTTTAGCAATGATAAAAGGATTAATAGAAACAAAAGTAAAAGATTATTTAGTTAAAGATGAAGCAGAATATTTAGATTATATATATTAATTATAAATGTATTTGTAAAGTAAATTTTAAATAAGTTTATAAAAAATTTTGATAAAAAAATTTAATAATCAGTTTTAGCAGAATAAACACTTTTTGAAGCCATTGATTTGAATCTTCCATGAGTTATTCTGTTTAATCTATCAACACTAGAAGTTAATTCTTCATTCTTTTTTTGTAAAATTTCATTTTCTTTTTCGATTTTTTTTCTTTGATTCATTTCTTCAATATATTTTTTATAACTTTTATCCAATTTTTCCTTTAAATTATCAATTTCTATTTTTTGATTATTTAATTTAGTACACATATCTTTATATGCAAATTCAGAAGAATCAAATTGTTGAATATAAGATTGTAATTCTGTAGTTAAATCTTCTTTTTCTTTTCTATATTGTTCTATTATATTATTAATATCATCATCCCTTTTTTTTAATATTTCTTCTAATTTAGATAAATTATCAGAATAATCATTTTTCATTTTAAAAATTTGGTCTTCATAAGAAGATATTATTGTTATCTTATCATCTGAGAAATTATTTCCTAAAAATTGTAGTTTATTTTCATAAAATTTAATTAAATTGTTTTTTTCTTGTTTTAATTGTTCTATCTCTTTATTTATTTCTTCTTTATTTGACATATCTTCTTTTCTTGTCATATTTATTTTATCAACATATAAATTTACCTTTTTAATTAAATCTTCATTATATTTCACTAATTCATTATTTTTTTCTAATAATTGATTTATTCTATTATCTTTATCTTTTATTACATTATTAATTTCAAATTCATATTTTTCTTTCATTTGGTTAATTTCCTCATTTTTTTTATTTTCAAAATCAGTATATTGATTATTTAACTTATTAATTTTATCATTCATTATTTTTTTAGTTTCTCCTAATTCATTTTCTAAAGAATAATTTTTATTTAATAAATCAGTTTTTTCATTATCGTATATCCTTTTTATATCATTTAAATAATTATCTCTATTAAATTGATGATTTTGATTTTTGATAATTTGTTGATTATGAAAATCAATAGAAACATTATTTTTTCTATTGTTTTGAATTTGAAGTTCTCTTTTTAATTCTTCAATTTTTATTCTTGAATGACTTTGTTTAGTTGGCATTGAATGAATATGTAAATCACAATTCGAACAAAAATAAATAAAAGGAGAACAATCTTGACATATTATTAAAGGAATTGAACATTTACATCTTAAACATGTTTCAGGAATATTTTCTATTAATTTTTTAATTGGATTTCTTTCACTTTTTTCTTGTGGTTTTTTAGGTTCTATTTCATATGTTTTTGTAATATTATTTATATAAGTTTTTCTTGAAGAATTATTTTCGAATATATCATTTTGAGTTGTGTCATTTTCATTGTTTGAATATGAGAAAAAGTAATCTTGTTGGGAATTTATAGTGGACATTTTACTTTTTGAAAAAAAATTTTAAAGAAATTTTACAAAATTTTATAAATTATTTATTCAAATAGTATAAAATTAAAAATATATAAGATGAAGTTTAAAAGAAATGATTAAAAAAAATACAAAGAAGTATGAAAAATTCAATAAAGATTTATTTTCTTATTTTTAAAAACCCAAAAAAATATCAATGGAATTATTAACTAATCTTCAAATTTTTAATGAAGAAATAATGATTTAAAAATGGCTTTCAAACAAAAAAATTTCAAATGTCAGGAAAAATTTATTTAACTAAAAAAAATAATTTTATTAGTAAATCTCCTCAATCAATACAATTATATGATATGATTTTATAATACTAGTGTAGTTAAAATCTCTCTGGCTTTTGAAAATTTGAATAATAATAAATAAAAAAAATTTAAATCAAAAATCAAGAAATAATTAAACTAATTTTTTCATTTTTTATTATGAAGAAGAATAAAATATTTTTTATTTAATAAAAACAATTTATTTTATATTTTAAACATTTAAACGTTAATAACTTTTAATTAAATTTTTTTTAATTTTTTTTTGAAAATGGAATTAAATGAAAATAAAGAAAAATATGATTTTTATTTATTAATTATTTCAGAATATGGTAAAAGTAATTCTGGAACTTTAATAAGAAGTGCATCTGCTTTTAATTGTAAAGAAATATTTATTTTAGGAAAAGATAAAAAAGTATTAAAAAAATTTTTTGGTAATCAAGGCACTGTAAAAAAAATGAAATTCCAATTTTTTGAATCTCCTAATTTAATAATTGAATATTGTAATGAAAATTCAATAAATTTATGTTGTGTTGATATAAATTTTAAAGAATTAAAAAAAGATTCAATTCCAATTGAAAAAGCAGATTTTAAAGGAAATACTCTTTTTATAATTGGAAATTCTCAGAATAAAATTTGTAATGAATTGTTAAATGCATGTAATCAATTTATATATGTAAATCAACATTCTAATTTATTAGGAGAAATTAATTTATCAATTGTTGGTTCAATTGTTTTTCATTATTTTGGTTTATGGGCAGGTTATATTCAAGCTGGATTAAATGAACAATTTAAATCTGAAAAGTATATTGTTGATAATAAAAAAATAAATGCAAAAGAAAAATATGAAGAATTAAAAAAACAAAAAAAAGATAAAATTTCTATTAAAAATGATAATTAATCTATTCAGGTTAACAATATTAGATAATATATTTTAAAAATTAATTATTTTTACATTGATAATTTAATAAATATTGAAAAGTATAAGAAAAATTTGAATTTAAAATTGATTTTCAGTTTAAATAGTTTTATTTAAAAGCACAGAAATAATTCAAGAATAGATGAACATTATATAAATATTTAATTAATAGAATAGAAATAAAGAAATCATTAAATGGAGAATATTCAAGTTTAATCAAATTAATCAAAAATTTATATAATTATTCAAACCAATCTTTTTTTGATATTTATTTGACCTATAAATTATTTTAAAAAATAATTGATATATTTTTGGATTAAAGAATGTTTAAATTTTTTATTTTTATAAAATTGCATTTATCAATATCATTAATGATATTATGAATAAAAAAAGAATTCGATAAGTGAATTAAATAAAACAATTATATTATGATTATTTCAAACTAATGTCCATTCTTTGATTATATTATTAAATTATTATAGATAATATATTTGCATTTGTTTTTCATAATAAATCATTAAATAAAAATTAGATTTTTAATATTTATTTATCTTTCAATTTATCATTAATTCAAAAAATTTTACTCAAAAAATTTTATAAAAATACAAAAAAAATTTAAAAATACATTTAATTCTCTTCAATTTCAACAATATGATAAGAATTATCTTTCAATAAATAAATTTTTTTCATAATATTTTTATCATATCCATTAACTTTTTTAACTTCTTTAACAATTTTGACATCTACAGTATCATTTGGAGCATCAATATCATTTTCTTGATAAATATTATTATTTTTTGTTCTATTTAAAGTCCTTTCAATATAATCATTAATATAATTAACACCATTATTACATTTTTCTCCTATTTTCCTTAAATTTTTAGAATAAATAATAACACAACAAGTATTTAAATCTCTATGGTTTCCACAAGCAATACCACAATATTTAAACTCTTCACTAAATAAATTACTTCTTTGATATCTTTCTTTTACTCCATCATCAATTAATAAACTTAATATTATATTTTCTGGATTATAAAAACCAAAATCTAAACTTTCCCCAATCAAATCATCCCATTCAATATATTTTTCTATTCTTTCTGGTAATTGACTTCCATTACTTCCATCATGTGATGTTAATCCTTTTAAACTTATGTCTTTTAAATGATCTTGTGCTGCAAAAGATAATTCATTTTTATATTGGTATTCATATAATGGTTTTTGTGATTTTAAAAATAAAATTGCTTCTTCTATTGCTGATTTTCCTTCATATGTATTTAATGGATTTTCATTTATTAAATATAATATATTTTCATTAAATTTTGTCAGATATGATTCTAATTTTGGAATGTAAGATTGAGGATTTATACGAATTTTATTTTGTTCTATAAATATTTGTTTTGCTAAGGATGAAAAATTTATTACTTGTTTTTTATTATTTTTTGACATAAATATTATTTTTTTAAATTATTATTTTTAATGTATATATTTTATATTGATTTATAATTTATTATATAGAAATAAATAAAAAATAAATAATTTTTCTATGGATTATATACAAGATAATTTTTGGGAAGATTGTAGTAATAATAATAAACCTTTAAATAAAAGATTTCAGAAAAATAATTCTTCAATTTGTAAAAATCTTAATAAAACACAAAATTCAACAATTAATTCTTCAACTATTTCATATAAAAACAAAAACTCAAGAAATTGTACTCTTTATATTAACAGTAAAGGTTTTAAGAAAAGCAAATTATTACCAAAAATATTTGCAAATTTATATTTAGATGCATTAAACAGAAATCATAAATTAAATAACAAATCAAATTTATCTTCAATAAACAAAAAAAATATAGAAGATTTAGAAGAATGTACTTTTCATCCAAAAATAACAAAATTAAAAAACAATTCTCAATTAAAATTAAGTGTTGATAAATATTGTGAAAATTCTCTTTTAGTTAGGTTTAAAATTTTTAATAAAAAAAAAGAAGATTTTAAATTTAAAGGGAAAATAAGAAAAAGAATTAATAACGAAGAAAAAAATACTTTTACTCCTGAAATTCATAAATGTTTAAATTTTAAAAGAATAGAAAAAGAAACAAACGATAATATTAATTTTTATAATAGAATGGAAAAAGCAAGATCTTTAAGAGAAATTAGAGAAAAAAATAAATCAAGTAGATTATTTTATTATGGAGAAAATTCAGTATTTCAAAATTATTGTAATTGTCAAGAAAAAAAATTATTTCATAAAAGAAATTTATCTAGTGAAATAAAATTTAATAATTCTATGAGTTTAAAAAAAATGATTAAATACACAAAATACATTCATTCTGAATTAATGTCAATTAATTTTAATCATAATAAAGGATTAACTGAAAGGGGAAGAACAAATAATAACTAATATTGTTGTTTCAAATTTAAAAAAAATAATTTTGGTTATATTTTGAATTTTTAATTTTTAATTGAAATTAATTAGTTTATATATATTAAAATCGTGTTTTTTTCGTTTTATCTAATTTAATGAATTACTAATTAAATTTTTTTAAATAAAAGAAATGAGAGATGATTTTCAAAATTTTCATCTTAAACAAATAATGAATAATTCTAAAAACAATTCTAAACAAAAAAAGGTTGAAGAAGATATTAATGGAATTTATGACAGAATTAATTCAAAATTTAGAACCAGTGCCACAGAAGATAATTTAAATTATGAAAGAGAAAATAATTATAATGATAATAATATTATTGAACAAATTAAACTAGAACAATTATCATTGAGTACTGATATAAAAAATTCTTTTTATTCAAATTATGGAAGTAATAAATCTACAATAGTAGAAAAATCAGTTAATTTTGATTCTATAATCAATGTTGAAATTGATAATAATTTAAATGCAAATTTGAAAGAAAATGAAATTTGTCATAATTCAAATATTAATAACAATGATAATGTGGCCAGTAATTTAAATCAAAAAGTTAATTTAAATAATAAAAAAGATAAAGAAAATAATATTAATAATAATTCTATTAATAAAAATGATGCAAGTAATAATATTATTTTTTTTAAAGAAAAAGATATTTTAAATAAAAATTCCTTACATTTGATCAATAAATTTAATGATGATAAAAAACAACAAATAAATTTGAAAAAAATAAATATTAAAGAATGTGTTAAAAACTTCTTTTCATTAAAAAATATATGTATACTTATAATTGTTATAATAATAATATTCTTATTTATTTTTCAAATGTATATATTAATAGATTATTTATAAATTCATTAAAATATTATAGTTTATTTTTTTTAATATATTTAAAGAAAATTACAGTTCTTAAAAATACAAATGTAATTAATTAGTCATTAAAAACATTTTATTACATTGATTATGAAATAATAAGAATTAAATGTAATATAAAAAAAAAAAAAACATTATTTATGAAGTAATAAGTCATTTTATGATTATAGAAAAGACATTGAAAATTCAATTTTTAATCTTTGGTCTTTCTTTTAACAAAAATCTATTTTTTTAGTAATTTTTTTAAATATAAACTTATAAAATGTCCAAAAATAACAATAAAGAAGATAATAATTTCGAATATGAAATTGTATTAAATAGATATAAAATAGAAAAAAAAATTGGAAAAGGTTCTTTTGGAACAGTATTTTCAGCAATAGATCAAGAATCAAAGGAAAAACTAGCAATAAAGACAGAAGTTGATAACCCTGAAAATCCATTAGGATTATTAGAATCAGAATATCTAAAATTAAATTCATTAAAAGGTTATTTAGGAATACCAAAAATATATCAATTTGGAAAAATTAAAGGTTATAATATTTTAGTAATGGAATTACTAGGAAAAAGTTTAGGTGAAATATTCCAATCTCAGAATAAAAAATTTTCTTTAAAAACAATATGTACTTTAGGAATAGATATGTTAAATTTAATAGAATATATACATGAAAATCAATATTTACATAGAGATATAAAACCAGATAATTTTACAATGGGTAGAGATAAATATAAAAATGTTTTATACATAATTGATTTTGGATTAGCTAAAAAATATATAAATGTTTATGGAAAACATATTCCATATAAAAACGGAAAAAATATAACTGGAACAGCACGTTATTGTTCAGTTTATACTCATCAAGGGATTGAACAAAGTAGAAGAGATGATTTAGAAAGTATTGGCTATGTTTTATTATATTTTTTAAGAGGAGATTTACCTTGGCAAGGTATTAAATGTAAAAATAATGAAAAACATTATGAAAAAATCGGAAATATTAAACAAATCACCTCTATTGATGAATTATGTTCTGGTTTTCCTGAGCAATTTAAACAGTATTTTAAATATGTTAAACAATTAGAATTTAAAGATAAACCTAATTATAAATTTTTAATTGAGCTGTTTAAAAATGTTCTTAGGAAAATTTGTGGGGTTAAATATATTCCTCCTATTCATGCTGGAAGATCTTTTTTAATTGATTGGAATAATAATGATAGTATAAGTAAAAACCCTAATAGTCATAGATTAAGAAGTAAAATTAGTTTAAAAAATAAAAATTTAAAAGAAAAAAGGAAAAGTTCTTTTAATAAAAATAAAATTAGTAATAATTCTAATATTTCAATAAGAGAATATAAAAATGTTGAAAAAAGGAAAAACGCGAATGATAGTTCTTTATATAATATTAAAGAAACTAAGGATGATACAAAGAATATAACTACAGGAGATGAAAATGCTAATGAAAAAAGAAGAAATGATAATATTCATTGTAAATGTGTAGTGTTTTAAAAAATAAATGTGGAAATATTCAGTTGAAAATGGAAATCCCTTAATATATATTATTGAGTTTTAATTTATAAACATATATAAATAAAATTCTTTTATAATAAATAAAAAAACAAAAAAAAAGAATTTAAATTCCATTCTTTAATAAATCAACATTATTTAAATAAAAAACAAAGCAAAAAAAAGCTAAAAAATTACTCAAAAAAAAAACAGAATAAATAAAAATTTAATTAGCATCCAATCCTAATTCTTTTGCTTCTTCTTGTGTTAATTGGCATTCAATAGTAAATTCCTTATTAACTTCTTCAGGAGTTTTCCCTTTCATAAAAGCAGCAATTTTAGCACAAGCTAAATCATGTAAATGATCTAATTCAAGAATAACTCCAGCGTTAATTAAATGAAAAGCATTTTCATAACTTAAACCATCAATAAACTCAAAATCCCATTTATCAACATCTTTGCTTAAATCATTTCCTGATAAAGTTTCTGGAATTGGTTTTGGTTCTGAATCCTTATAATGTTCAAGATATTGAACTACATATTCTAAAGGCTCTCCTTTTATATCTTCTAATTCAATTTCTGTTTTACCATTCTCTATTTGAGTTTGAAGATATTTTGATTTTGCACATGCTTCTTTTGATATTTTGCTTGATTGATTATCATTACTTAATAATGTTATTGACATTTTTTTTAATGGTTTTATATATCATTTTTTTGTTATTTATATTAAGATTTTTTTATTTAGGCCGTGATGATTAATTTTTTTTTATTATTATTTTATTTTTTTATTATTATATTATATTTAAGAATAGGTAATAATATCATTTTTTATATTTTTATATACTTTTAATTAATTTGTTCATTCAACATTCACTTGAATTCTTATTTTTACTATTTTATAAATCTTAAATAATATTGTATTTTTGTTATCATAGTTGTTAATTGACATTTTTATTCCATTACCCATAATTTTTCATTAATATTCGTATTTACTTTCAAGAAATTTTATATAATTTACATTTAAACTCAAAGCTAAATTTTCAATTTCTTTTCTACTTATTATTCTATCCTTTTAATATTAACATCATTTTTTATTTTCTGTTAAATAATATATTTTACCTTTTCATATTTTTCAATAAATGAATTTTCTTTAATATTTTTTCACCGATTTTAAAAGGTTTTAAAAGATTTAGGATTTGTAACATCAGTAATAATAACAATAATCTAATTATTTATAAAATTTGCTTGCTAAACTTCTAAATCTTTCTTATCCTACAATATACTCTAATCTTAATTTATAATATGAATTTTAAACTTTAAATAAAAACAATCTTATAAATTGCACATTGACATTCAAATAAAATGTATTATATTTTCTACTTCTTCTTTTTTTAATTTAACTTCAATTTGTAACTCTTATATATCTATATTTAATTGTTTATTATTTTATATTATTATATTTATAAGATTTAGTGTTTCTATTCAATTATTATTTTTATCCAAAGAAATATTATTAAACTACTTTAAAACAACGTTTTTATAACTTTTTTAAGAGACAAATTCAATTTTTTTCATTAATTTATAACTAATCAATGAAGTTAATAGTTAATAATTTTGATAAAAAATTTTAAAATTAATTATACAATAAAATACAATTAAATTTTAAATTAATTAATCATCTATTAGATTAATTATTCTTGGAGGAGTATCACCTAAATTAATAACTTCTTCAAAATAATCAGAATCAGTATTTTTTCTATGCCTTTTTTTATGTTTTGAATTTTTATTTATTTTTTGATGATCATCATCAGTCACTTCTATTACATTTAAATCAATAACTTCAGGTTCTTTATTTAAATATTTTTTACCTAAAATTTTACTATTAATAAATATTTCTTCTTGTTTAAATATACAATTATATATATGTTTTTCACATAATTCCTTTAACAATCCTATCCATTCACATCCTTCAATTCTATGAAAACAAAAACATTTAATTTTAATTTTTAAAATTTCATCCATTATTTTTGCTTTAAATAAACTTTGTTGTATTATTTTTATATTATGTACTGGACATTCTTTAATTGTTTTCAAACACTTATCACATAAATAATGACCACATTCAAGTAAATATTGATTAAATTTTAAATATTGGCAATTTACACATAAAAAACTTTCTGCCATTGCTTTACTTTCAAAACAAACATTTTCTAATTTTATTTTAAATTCCATTTTTATGTTTTATGCTTTGAAAAAAATATTTGGACAATTTTTCAAAGAATTTATAAAAAGTAATATTATAATTTTAGATTTAGTAAATATATAACGTATATATATATTTTATAATTAAAAATCTATTGAATTTCTATGGATAAAGTATTAAGTAATTAATTTGATTATTAAGCGGGTCTCATAGCTCAGCTGGTTAGAGCGTCGTGCTAATAACGCGAAGGTCGTGGGTTCAATCCCCACTGGGACCAATCGCTAAAATTTTTTAAAAAATAAATAATTTAAATAATAAAAAAGATAAAGAAAATAATATTAATAATAATTCTATTAATAAAAATGTTTTATAATTTTTAATTATTATTAACGGAAATATCAATAAAAAAATTTATGATTTCTAATTTACGAAAAAAAAATAAAAAAAATTTCCTAAAAAAAAAAACATTAAAATTAAAAAAATGGGGGTTGGGGATTGGGGA